>PVKH010005017.1:0-22611 GCA_004027955.1 Chaetophractus vellerosus
CCAGCCTGTCATGTCAGCTCACTGTCTTGCTTGTCTTCTTTAGGAGGCACTGGGAACTGAACTGGACCTCCCATGTGGTAGGCAGGTGCCCAACTGCTTGAGCCACATCCACTTCCCTGTCCTTTTGATATACTCCTGTCAAAGTGGGATTTTAAAAAAATCACTTCCTTACTTTCTGGCATTACAAGGTGTTCTTGGTTTGTCAGCATATTTTCCATCCCAGTCCAAGGATCAGCCTTTTCTCCAAGGAACCCTATATCCTTTTATTGGAAAATGGCATTAGAAATCAAGATCTGGGTGCCAAATGTGCTTGTTGCTACTGGAGTCTAGTTGCTTCCAGGACAGTAGTTCAATTTTGTAATATTAAGTTTGAATCTCCCATTTGGCATCCAAGTAGAGACATATACAAAGTAGAAATTCTATATACATCTGGGGTAGAGGGAGGGTACTGAGCTGGAGTTACATATTTGAGTCATCATAATAGAAATGATAATGAAGTCATAAGACTGGATGAAACTTCCTGGTAAACAAAACATTTAGCAATTGAGAGATGAGGAGTGAACAAAAATGGTTGAAGAGTGGCCAGTGAAATAGGAAGAGCATTGTCCCAGAAAGCAAGTGAGGAAAGTATATAATCGATTTTTGAATATTGATCTTGTATCCTGTAACCCTGATGAACTTTTATTGGTTCTAATACTTGTGTGTGTGTGTGCCTGTATATTCCTTAGGATTTTCTATATACAATATCATGTCATCTGTGAATAGACATAGTTTGGTTTCTTCCTTTCCAATCTTCCTTTCCAACTTATTAATTTCCCTGGTTAGAACCTTCCATACAAAGTTGAATAGAAGTGATGAAAGAAGGCATCCTTTACTTGTTCTGATCTTAGGGGAAAACATCTGTCTTTCACCATTACATTTGATGTTAGTTGTGGGTTTTTCAAAGATGTTCATCATCAGGTTGAGAGAATTTCTTTCTTTCCTCATTGTTGAGTGTTTTTTATCATGAAATAATGCTACATCTTGGCAAATGTTTTTTCTGTGTCTATTGAGATGATTGTGTGGTTTTTGTCCTTTATTCTATCTATACGGTATTTTACATGTATTGATTTCCAGATGTTAAACCAACTTTGCATTCCTGGGATAAATCCCACATGGTTATGGTGTATAATCCTTTTTATATGTTGCTGAATTTGATTTGCTAGTATTTTGTTGATAATTTTTGAGCCTATTTCATAAGGGATATTGGTCTGCAGTTTTCTTTTCTTAAAATGTGATGTAGTTTGAGTATCAGGGTAATACTGGCCGTATAGAATGAATTGAAACATATTCCTTCCTCTTCTATTTTTTGAAAGAGTTTATAAAGGATTGGAGATAATTTTTCTTTAAACATCTAGTAGAATTAGTCTATGAAAAAAGAGCCTAGACTTTTCTTTATAGGAAGTTTTTTTTAAATTTCTAATTCAATCTCTGCTTGTTATATGTTGTGGTAGGCAGAATAATGGCCCCTCAAAGAAGTCCATGTCCTAATCCCCAGAATATGTGAATATATTAGGTTACATGGCAAAGGATATTAGGTTACATAGCAACAGAGAACTAAGGTTGTGGATGGAATTTAGGTTGTTAATCAGATGAACTTCCCAGAGTTTGTTGCTGCTGCTGTTTGTTTAATGACTTTCTGAACTAATTTTGTAAAGTCTATATATTTTTTCCTATGTGACTATTGAAGTCTTTGCTCTTTTAGCTCAGTGGTCAGCCAATGATTGGATGGAAATTTCCTTCAATACATTGAACCAATAAATCTCCCAGTCTTTGCCTAGGGTTTCTGTATGTGTATATATGTGTGTTTGTGTGTTGGAGGAAACCTTCACTGCTCCAGCAAGTTACTCACAACTCTGCCTTTGCCTTCACTTACTGCCTGTGAAGAAATTCAAGGTCAGACAAAGGTGATTGCTTATGGCTTTCTCAGGCCTTTTCTGAGCATACACACAGCCCTGTTAAGACAGGAGGCCTTCTAGAGTTCCAGGAATACATTGGAGCTTTTCAAAACCCATTATGGACTTCTCAGTCCTCGGTTTAAAGTTTGTGGTCAGCTTCTTGTTAGCCCCAACTAGGAATGCCTCCTCAGGGAGTTGCAATGTTAAACAATTGGCACTGATCATTTTTGACAAATGCCCTGTGGGTAGGGCTGTACACACAGAATGAGCTCTGAGTTAGGTCAAATAAAGACAAGTCCTGAAAATAAAGCTTTTCATATGAGCTTCCCAACAGGTCAAATAATGTCACTTCTCTGGGAATACAGTTTTGGGGGAGTTCCAAACACTTTCCATCCCCCTGCAGTGGCTACTAGGCTGTGGGTTTCTGCAGCAACCATAGTTGTGAAGTTGTTGGTTTTCAAAGCATCATAGCCTGTAAGAGTGGGACAGGTGGGGCAATTCAAAATGTCACAAGTCTTGCTTTTCTTACCCAGGGTCAGCTGCTTTCTTGAATAAGTGCTCCTTGGGTTTTTACTAGTCTTTGATTTCCACAGTTCAGAACAAGTGAATTTGACAGCTCTCGTGTCTTTTATGGAGGGGTGAGTTTTTGGAGGTCCTTCCTCTGCCGTCCTAGAAGTGTTTTTGTTTTACCTCAGAGCATTCTCTGAATCCCACCTAGCTGTGTGTAAGCACATTTCCAGAATTTCGGGGAACTTAAACACCCAGGCAATCCTCAACAGTAAGTTAATGGTTAAATGTTTCAGCCTCCAGTTCTTCAGATGGGTACTTCTGAGAAGCATTCTGAGTGCTTCTTGGAGATCTCAGGAGACTCTGTGCCACGTTGCTTAAAGTGACGTTTTCAATAATGTACCCTTAGGTTAGCTTTCCCTATTTCCCTGACTCGCTCTCCCCACTCCTTCATTTCTGTTTCATGGGATCACCTCCCAAAGAAACAACCTGCACCCAAGTCATTTTCCCAGGCTCTGCTTCAGAGGGGACCCAAACTAAGATGCTATCAGTTCTGGTGAAGTGTGTATAGTTGTAGTATACTCGTGAAATTCTGTGGCACTTTGATTCACCACAACTTTATGGGTTTTAACCAAATCCAGATACACTCAATGGGAGTATGTATCACTCATGTGTGTCCCAACAGAACAGGAGGGTGAGGGAGAGGCATTAAGAAGAGCTATTGTAAAACACCATGATTTATAGGACAGAAAAAGAGCACATGGACTTGGGGGGGAAAGCAGGATGTCTCCATATGTCTCAGTCCCTGTGCCTCCTAAACCAGGTTTTGTAACTGGAACAGCAGTCTTCCTTGTACTAAGTTCATCATCCTGTGATCAACTAGAATGAGGTCTGCGCAAGCTCTTTCTTGGTTGAGCCCTCAGGTAATCACCACGGGGTCACGGTAATGAAGATGACAATGCTGACAACAGCAGATATAATAGTTACTGTTTTTGACTGCTGACCAGGTGAGGCACTTTGCACGCGTTATCTCCCGGGGCCCTCACCGCAGCCACTAAAAGCTTCGAGTACTCCAGCTAATGACAGTTACACCTGATGGGAACATGCGCCTGAGCTGCCTTCCTTTACTGGATGCCAGAAGGCCAGGGTATTTGTCTAAATTGAATCTAAATTTACATAAAGTACATGTACATACCCAGACTTCCAAATGTTCTTTTGACTATATAAAATCTTATTAGCAGCATCCTTCCATCTGGAGTTTCTTGTTGCTATTCCAAGTGGCCATGAGACGCATTAGCCACTGGTACACATGGTTACTGTTACCTGGTGCTCACAGAAAAATGTCC
The DNA here is from genome assembly GCA_004027955.1 of Chaetophractus vellerosus. Taxonomy (NCBI): domain Eukaryota; kingdom Metazoa; phylum Chordata; class Mammalia; order Cingulata; family Chlamyphoridae; genus Chaetophractus; species Chaetophractus vellerosus. Next base: position 3,791 of record PVKH010005017.1, read on the forward strand.
GCCTAGCAGTTTCTATCAAAAAGTCAAGTGACAGACTCTGGAAGGATTTGAGGGGTCCCTGCCTTCACACCTATTTTCACACTGAAATCTATATCATCACCTCAAATGCAGGTAAGGGGGCTCACCTCCCAGCAAGAAGCCTCTCTGGCACCACTGGGCAAGGAGTGTAGCTTGTCTAAATGGCAAGGTTGATAAAAATATAGGTTGAGCTGCCCGATTCAGGGACCAAAGATATCTTTCAACTAAGGACTTGGCACAGACAACAAAAATTAATTTGAAAATTGTAGCGAAGAACTGAATCCACCTTGTGGAATAAAATATGCATTTTTCTACACTGTTAATTACAAATAGCAGCTAACAAATTGTGGTGCCGATAACTCCTTGCTAGAATAGTTGTGAAACCTTTTGCCAAGACTGTTTTTCACTGAGCTGGGTACCTAAAAATAATAATAACACGGAGCTCTATTTTTTGAGTAACTATTATGTGCCAGGAACTTCACATTCATTATCTCTAATCTTAAGAAGTACCCTGTAAGTAAGGTAAGTAGTGCCTATATTATCCCCATTTTACAAGGGAGAAAATTACAGTTTGGAGAGGTTACCTTGCCCAACTCAGTATTTTTTATTTAAATGAATGAATATTTGTATGAATGAATGAAAGTAACTAAAGGAAAAGGGAAGCTAGATTCTTCCAGACTTAGTCTGGAAATGCTTCCACTTTTGTCATATTTGTTCTGGAATATCCTCTGAACATTTTTTTCTCTCTCCAAAGTCACATGCCAAGCTGGACTTCTCTTGATACTGGACCCAAAATACTAATTCCAGAGCAGTCTCATTTTTATCTGTCTGCAATTTCTCAGAGTTCTGTTTTTTGGAATACAGAGATTTTTTTTTTTTTACCTGGTTAAGAGAATTTACCAACAATGCCCTTTTTGATATTTCACAGATCTACATAATGTCAGAAATGGTAAAAGAACAACTCAATGAGACCCTCTGCCAAATGCTTATAAATGCTTTTTGTCAAAAATAAATGTTTACTCTTGATTTATAAATGGCATTTTTAAAAGTTTGTTGGTCTCTTTTTTCCATTATAAAAGTATATGAACTCATTGCAGAAAAGTTTGAAGAAAAAAAAAGAAAAAAATGCAAAGAACTATTTATAAATACACATGACCCCACTCTTGGAAGACAACCCATTGTTAGCACTCTGGCGCACTGAATTTCCTTCCGGTCTTCTTTCTATGAATAGGGTTTTTTTTGGGGGGGGCGGGGCGGGTAGTTTTTTCATGCCTTTAATTAACTATTTTTTGTTTCTCTTAACCTTTAATCTTGGAAAAGTTTTTGTCTATCCTATAGTCTTTATAAACACCATTTTTAATGAGAGCACAAAAAAGATATTTATTGTAATATCTATTTTATTTAATTTGGAAATATTCTATTTGTCCAACAATTGGAGAATAGCTAAGTATGATCTACTTGAAGGAATTTAGTGCAAAGTATTTTCCAAATTTAGATTTATTATTTTAGGATGTGAACTTACAAGGACAAACATTAAGAATTAGTTTTAAGTTTCATTATCTATTGCCAAATCACCTTACAGCTTATTAAAATTTATGCTTCCACCAACAACTAATGAGAATGTCTATTTCACCATAAACTCGCCAAACTTTGGATAACGTTTTGCAACTATCAAATTGGCGGATATTTTTAATGACATTTCATTGGTGGAAGAATGTTATAAACCTCTAAAGCAAAATATAGGAAGGAAAATTTACCTCCAAATTTGTCTAGGTAAAAAACAAATATATGTATGCATGTGTCCACCCTGTAATTCCTAAGTCCTTTTCCCATTACTTTTTTGTTGCCTCTGACAATTGAATATTGTTTTAATGCTAACAGATTTGGCAAAAAGTAAAAAGTCATCCATTTGTTTCCTCACAATACTTTACTATTTAAATATTTCATGTTCACAACTGCTCACACATGCTGCTGTGAGTCTGAGAGAAAAGATGGCAGAGATTGCTAAAGTCTCTTCTAATTCTAAGTCCAACCATAGAACTGAGTTGTCATTTTTCCCATGTTTATTGCAGCAAGTGAACCAACACAGTCTAAACACATATAAAGGTAAAGCTAATTACATCCCTCGTGCCCACCACCTCTCCACTCCCCCCCCCCCCCCCCCCCCCCCCCCCGCCCCGCCCCGAAGTAGCCAATACTAACAATCCAGCATGCAGCTTTCCACCTTTCTCCTTTCTCCTGGTCCATGAAGCCAGTACAAACATACATTAAGATAGATGTTAGAGAGTCTTACTGAAATGTTTCCAGATGAAATTATATGGTCTTTGGGATTTGCCTAAAGCAATTCATGTGTTTAATTAATTTTCTTAAAAATTCATTTATACATAAATACATACCTATATACATCCTTTTACATCAGTAGAATTATATTTTACATGTTGGACTCCGAGAACAGTCTCTTTTTTTTCTCTTTTTTAACCTGCTTCTCTCTCCCATCTCCATCCCCAGCTTCACTCACACGGACCTACTCTCTACCCTCAAACCCCATGATAACAACCAGGGTATATTCTTCCATATTTTTCATATACATGTAATCACATGCAACCATATTAATGCATATAGATTACATATATACAAAAATATCTATGAATTGTCGGATATATAGTGGGATTTGGGGCATTGTTTCCATCACAAAAGTAGGGTGATATTATGCATTTCTCTGCAACTTAACTCTTCTCCTTCGGTAAGACTTTGTGGCAATCCCTGAAAGTAAACGGATTTCAATCCTTTTAATAACTGTATGACATTCCATTATGTGAATGTATTGTAATTTATCAATACCCTTCTTTTTAAGCATTTAGTTTTTTTGACAGTTTTTTTGGTCACTACAAAAAAGCAATGCTACAATAAACATCTTACGCTCATATTCCCCCAACCATTGCTTTTGTTTCTATGAAATTGATTCTCAGCAATGGGATTGCTAGGTCAAAGGATATATCAACTTTCATTTTTATTTTTATTTATTTTTTGTTACATATCCCCCCCTTTCTGCTTGTTCTTGCTGTGCTCATTTTTGCGTTCTTCTGTACCCCTGTTGCAGCGACGTGCCGAGTCAGCTCACTGTGCAGGCGGCTTGCCCCGCTCGTGGACGGCTCTGCTCTGTTCGCGGGCGGCTTCCCCTGCCCATGGCGGCTTTGCCCTGCCCGTGGCGGCTTTTTGCCCTGCCCGTGGTGGCTTTTTGCCCTGTCCAGGGCGGCTCTGCCCCACCCACGGTGGCTTGCCCTCCCAAGACAGTCTGCCGTTCAGAAAGGTCCCAGCGCCCTATCCACTGGGCTACAGCCCGCCCTCTCAACTTTTAGTTTTAAAAGATGTAACCAAATTGCTTTCTTAAAGGCAAAAAGAATTTATAGCATTAATGTATGAAATTTTCCTTTTCCCTGTATCTCCATCAGTGGTGCATGTTTTCATACCCATCGTGCTAACAACAGTTCAAGAGAGAGATATCTTATTTCTACTTCAATTTGCATTTCCTCCTAGCTAGTTTGAGCATCTTTTCTCATTCTGTTGATCATTTGGATTGCTCTTTTGAGAACTATATATTCATATCTTTTGGCCTGTTTACTTTTTTGATAAGTTGTAGATACTGGCCATCTGAATTGCAAATAATTTTACAACTCTCCTTTGCCTTTTGAGCTTGTTTAAAGAATCTTTTGCCTTGAAAACTTTTAAAAATAGTTTTCATACTGTCAACTATTTCTGTTTTTTATAATTCCTGTCTAGTTAGTAAATGCTCCCACATCTTCCTAATTTTATCTGCTGCCTCCTAGAGTTTCTCTTAAGGTCTTACACTTTTTGATTTTTTAACAATTGCATCTTTATTTCATGTGAAATTTACTTTTGTACCCAGTGTGAGATACAGGTTCAAACTATTTTCTTCCAGATGGAAGTGGTTTCAGTGCAATTTATTAAATAGATTCTCCTTTCCCACAGAATTGAAATATGTTCTCTATTCTGTTTCATTGATCTATTTGTCTATACCTATGCCAAAACCATATTGATTTGATTTCTGAAAATGTGGTATGTTCTAATAACTGGAAAGCAAGACCATTGCATAGTGGTTAAGTATACTGGCTTTAAAGCCAGGTTACCTGAGTTCAAATCATAGCTCTGTCACTTAAAAGCTGCATAAAAAATATTGCAACAGTATTAATAGCTCTAAGCTTTGGTTTTCTCACCTGTAAAATAGAAAAATAAAGCCCACTTCATAGGGTTATTTGAAGATTACTAAGTTAATGCATGCAAAGTGCTTAGAGCAGTGCTCAATAGATTTTCTTTTCATGCTTTTCTGAGCTATTTTCAAACATTCATTCTTCCATATTAATTTAAGGACAATTCACTTCTAGGTACATACCCAAAAAAATTGAAAGGAGGGACTTGAACAGATATATGCACACCAATGTTCATAGCAGCATTATTCACAATTGCCAAAAAATGAAAGTGACTTAAATGTCCATCAATGGATGAATGGATAAACAAAATGTGGTATAAAAATACAGTGGGAGGGGCTGGCTGTAGCTCAATTGGTAGAGCGATGGTTTACCACGTGGGAGGCCCCAGGTTCAGTTCCCGGGGCCTCCTTGAGCGGGCAGACCACCTTGAGAAGGCAAGCTGCCATGGCAGGGCAAAGCCTCCATGGGCAGGGCAAGCCCCCGCAGGCAGGACAAGCCGCCCGCGAGCAGGCAAGGCTGCCGCGCAATGAGCTGACTCGGCGGGTCACCGCCGGGGGGGGGGCGGGGGGGGGGGGGGGGGGGGGGGAGACAAGCAGACACAGAAGAACGCAAAAAAAATCAACATAGCAAGAACAAGCAGAAGGGGGGAGGGATATATAATAAAAAAAAATACAATGGCTGATATTACTCAGCCACAAAAGGGGATGATATTCTGATACTTGCTACAACATGGATAAACCCTGAAGACATCATGTTGAATGAAATATGCCAGCCACAGAAGGACAACTATTGTGTGATCTCACTGATATGAAATAATTAGAATAGGCTAATTCATAGAGTCATAGAGTCGGAAACTAGAATAAAAGCACCAGGGGCCAGGATGTAGGGAATGGGAAGTTAATCCTTACATTTTACAGAGTTTCTGTTTGGAGTGATGGAAAAGTTTGGTGATGAATGGAGGTAATGGTAGCACAGCATCATAAACATAAGAGCACTGAATTATATTTTTGAATGTGGTTAAAAAGGGGAAATTTTAGATTGTATGTATATTACTAGAATTTAAAAATGCATATGACTATACAACTCAGAGAATCGTAATGTAAGCCATGGACTATGGTTTATAGTACAATTACAGTAATATTCTTTCATCATTTGTAACAAATGTGTAACACTAATGCAAGGTGTTAATAACACAAGGGTATATGAGAACTCAATTTTTTTGCATACTTTTTCTGTAAACCTACAACTTCTCTAATAATAAATAAATAAAATAAGTTATGGGAGTTCTACTTGGAATTATGTTTTATTTATATGGTAATTTTTGGTTAATAGACTTTATACTAAAAAATATGAAATCTTTCTAATTTTTAAGATCTTGTCATACGTGGGTAAATAAGATTTTATAGTTATTTCCTGAGATCCTGTGGCTCTGTTGTTATATCTATTCAGAGATATTTTATAGATTTTTTGTTTCTATGGTGAATGGAACCTTTTTTCTCAATTCCATTTTAAAGTACTTAATGAAATATATAGGAAAGCAATTGATTTTTACATTTATCTTTATACAATTAATAATTGTCTTATTAATTCTAGCAGTTTTTACTTTTTACCAAAATCTTTTGGGTTTTCTAAGTATACAGTTATCTCACCAGCAAAATTATATGCTTTTAGTTCTTCACTTCCAATTCTGTTTATTGTATTATATTATTTTTTTTCTATGTACTAACACCCCAAGATAGCGTTAAGTAAAAATAATGGTAGTTGACATCCCTATTTGGTTTCTCATTTTAACTGAAAATGTTCTTGTGTATTGCTACTTGGAATTATTGCTATTGGAGTTGAGAAAAAGACTATTTTATTAAAGTTTAAAAAATTTTATCTGCTATTTTATTAAATCCTTCCATCTATATTAATTAGTGAGGTTAGTTTTGTAGCTTTTTGGTTATGTCTTGCATTATATCAAGGGTTGGCATTAATATTGTGCTGGCATCAAAAAATTATTCCATCATTTTCTATAGTCTGGGATAATTATATAATATTGAATGTACCTATTATTTAAAGATTAAGTAGAACTCAACTATAAAACCAGCAAGTCCTAAAGCCTTTTCTTAAATGGTAGGTCTGTACTCACCCAACCTATATCTTCTATGACAGTATTTCCTAACTTTACTGATGATAGGAGTCAACTGGGGCTCTTGATAAATGTAGAGATTACTAGAACCCTGCCCTGAAGATTCTGATTCTTTGTATCTGGAATAGGGTCAGGAATAGGAACTTGTAGTATTAACAAGTTGAAGGTAATTCTTATCACAAGTCTACAGTAATTGGTCTAGTCAAGTTTTCCAATTCATTTTGAGTTGATATGGATAATTACATTTTGCTAGAAAATTATCCACTTCTCCTAAGTTTTCAAATTTGTTGCTATTGAGCTATATATGGCAACATCTTATAATGTCTCCTTTACCAATCTTAATCATATATTTTCATTTCTTTTTTTTTCTCCTTAATCAAGCTCTCAAAGGACTTATCTATTTTATCAGCCTTTGCAAATAAACAGCTTTCAGGCATAGCTTTTGTATATCATTTTATGTTTTTGTTTGTTTTTTGTTTTGTTATATATCCCCCCCTTTCTGCTTGTTCTTGTTGTGTTCATTTCTCTGCGTTCTTCTGTGTCTACTCTGTCTCCCCCCGTTTTGACAACGCGCCGAGTTAGGTCACCGCACAGGCGGCTCTGCTCCGTTCGCAGACGGGTCTGCTTCAGGTCACGGACGGCTCCGCTGCTCCGTTCGTGAGTGACTTGTCATGCCCGTGGTGACTTTGCCCTGCCCGTGGTGGCTTTGCCCTGCCTGTGGCGGCTTTTTTTTTTTTTTGCCCTGCCCACAGGGGCTCTGCCCCGCCCACGGCCGCTTGCCCTTCTCAAGGTGGTCTGCCCGCTTTGGAGAGGTCCCTGGGAACCGAACCCGGGACCTCCCATGTGGTGAACCGGCGTCCTTTTCCACTGGGCTACAGCCGGCCCCCTTTGTATATCATTTTACATTTTCTATTTCATTTCAACTTCTTTTTATATTAGGTTTCTCTTAGATTATATACGCTCAGACAGTATATCATCCATTTTTATTTAAATATATATATGTGGGGGGGGAGCAAGATTTCTTCCTTACCACTTTTTTCTCCCCTAAATATTTCCTTTATCTTGAGGTCTTTGAATTCATTTGTTTGCTCAAGTATTTTCCTCAAATGGGATCCATGGGAAATATATTCTCTGAATTCTTGCATACCCACATCAGCATTTTTCACCTGGTTAGATGAATTATATCCTGGCACGGCAAAGAATTTTGGAGTTTGGTCAATTTTTCTCAGTATTGTGAATTGTTATTCCAATGTCTATTAGCCACTGGGGTTGCTGATAAAAAGTCCAATACCAATATGGTTCTTTTTCCTTTATAATTTGTTCTTTCAGTCTAGAAGTTTGTAAAAGTTTCCCTTTATCCTCCAAATTCAGTGATTTTACCAGGATGTGCATAGATGTTTGTCTTTTCTCATCAGTTCTTTCTGGAATTCAGTGAGCCCTTTTAAATGCAGAGTTAGATCTTTCTTTAGTTCAAATAAACATTTTTTTTTCTGTAATTCATTCAGGGTGTTTTTGTTTGTTTCTATTTTTAATAATTTTTTTCTTCTCTATCTTGTTCTGGGATTTTTATTATTCACACCTTAGGTCTTCAAGTTCTATTGTCCAAGTCTCTTATCTTTTCCCACATTGTTTCTTTTCTCTTTATTAATTTTGTTTTGTGGTTTGATATATTTCTTCTACTGGACCTCCCATAGCGCTAATTCATCCACTCAATTTCCCTCAGAAGTATTTTGTGCTGTTTTGAGAGCTCCACAGGTGCTTTTCATTTGTTTGCGTTTTTATTTTTGGTTTTTGTTCAACTTGTCTTTAGTCTTCCCCAGTAGATTTATTGTGTTTAGAGCTAATCTCGCTACTTTATTTACCCTTCTTCTCTATGACTGCTGGCCCAAGAAGGGTAGTGTCATTTTCCTTTGTTTTTTTTTTAAGATACTTTAGCAGTAGCAGTCTCTACACTGTGACCCATTGCGTTGGTGAAAGGTTGTCAGTCCCCTGCTGAGGAATGGGGAGGAAGCCTTTCTTCTCCGAGGACTTCTCATGTTCTCTCAGCCTCACAAATGGAGAGGTCCCAGTTCTCCTTTTCGGTGTTATGGGGCCAAGAACATCAGGCACACTCATGCTAGCTAATGTCAACCTTCTTCCTAAGCACTTAGGGATGCCCATGTGCCAAGCCCTCCCCAGGAACTGCAGCTTTCAAATCTTTCCCCCAGGGTTTATCTGGGCTTTATCTGGCTTTGCAGTGAAGGAAAGCTCAACAACCAGTCTCCAGCTTATATCTTCCAAGCCCTGCCTGCCTCCCAGTTCCAATTCCTGTTTGACCCAGGACAGGTTGTTAGGTCAGAGTCATTAGAAATGGAAATGAAGGGAAGGTGGGACATGTTGAGCCATCATCTTCCCAGGATGCCTTGCACCATGTTTAATATATACCATGATTATGTAAGTTCTGCAAAGCTTGTCATATACAGATATATGTGCCCCCCCACCCCCCCGCACACACATATTACCTATCTCCACCTGGCCCACTTTCACCTTCTTGAGGACCAGTCCTGCTTGGGGAATGCACCAGTAAACCCACCTCCAAAGGACTTGTTCCTGAAAATGAAGTGGACATTTGTCCTTTTTTTGCTCTACCCAATATCTTTCATCTTGGAGATAATTTCCCACTGTATATGTTTTGAAGTGGAAGCCAAAGTGACCCAATAATTCACCTCAGCCTTGATAGATAAAGTAAAGGACATAAGTCCAACCAACCAGATGCTTTCATCAAGGATATCGACAAAGTCAAAGATCTAAGGATAGCTGAGAAATTATATATGGTGACAGCAGTGCGTCACAAGTCTAGTGATGGTGGCACTGAGAGATGGTGAAACTCTGGCCATGCTTACTGCAGCCAGTCCTCCATTTGTTCCTATTTCCCAAGCCTAATTCTTCAGATTTCCCATTGGTTCTGTGAGTTGCCTGACAATTCTTTTATTTAAGTTAGCTGAGGGTGATTTCTGATGTATACAAGCAATACCCTGATGGATACAGAATGCCAGAAAACTCCTTGATGTCTAGGAACTTATTAGATGGTTACACCTCAAGTCAGATAAACTTGGTTTGCCTGATCCAGGATGGCATGCCACACTAGTAGCTGTGGCATTAACCAACGCTGAGCAACACCAGGTTTTATCACTATCCTTTTAAACCCTCCCCTCCCCCAACACACTTTGGTCATCCAGTGACTACAACCCTTGAAATGACCAACATTCTTCTCCTGTAATATAACCAGATTAGGTCATAAAAGTAGGAAAATCCAACATGTCAGATGACTTGTTTTTTTGGCTAATATTTTTTTTAGATGACAGTCATATGATTTTGTAATAACATCCTCTGGGATATCATTTGTTTTAGTACAAGAATACACAAAATATTAAGATAATAAAATATCAGGCTGAAACTGGGTAGAGCATTCTGACAGAGGTTATTAGAGGTTGCTAGACCGATAATATTTTTATTTAGTCCAGACAATTTTCTTTAGATTCGTCCACTTTTAGTAAAGCAGCAATTCACTAAGTTCCAACTCATTTCCATTTTTTAACCCCTGTATACACAAGCTAAGAAAATAAAAAATGCATGGCAGCACCGAAGCTGTTGAAAAGTAAGAATTAGTCACTTAATTTCTTATATGAAGTTTCTCACTCTGCATTACCAACCCAATACAAGGCAAAAAAGATCGTTTTCCTGAAGATGGTTAATTTGATTTGTTCATACAAAACATGTTGGATTTTTAAATTAATTGTATGCCTGTAAGAGATATGAATTGTAGAACATCCATTTTCCCATATGCACCAGTTTTACCTTTGTTTTCTATCTTTCAGGGTTAAAATAAATAATCAGGGTAAATTTGATCATATGTCAACCTCAAGTGATTGCTATTAAGCTTTCTGGCTTATATGATAGAAATCTCTGGAAAAGTACACCTGATTTTTCTTAACACATCACATGCTGTCTGTTTGGATATATGTTAATTATTTGATAACCTTTTGACTTTTATATAGTCTACTCTACCGTGACAGAAATTATCCCAATGCATCTGCAAGATAAATACATTCTCTTTGGTGGCTGGGTCTGTCTTCTTTGGAGAATTTCTTCTTGTTCATCTTTTTCATTTTCATCCTTTGGTTCTACAACCAGATTGTGACCTGTCTTTCTCTGAGATTCAGAGTGTTTACTCTGATTCTGGTGCTGCGCCAAGTACACAATACAACCACTCTCACAGAAGCCTCACAACTCTGTATTGTTAGTATTTTATAGTCAATGAGGCAAAAGTGATAAAAGTTTGGCAACTTGCCCAAGGTCAATCAGTGAGTTGGTGGAACTGTGACTGGAATCTTGGCCTAACTTCATCTATGCTTTCATTTATTTTTTATTTTTATTTTTTTTTAAGATTTATTTTATTTATTTATCTTCCCCGTCGTTGTTTGCACTCATTGTCTGCTTTCTGTGTCCAATTGCTGTGTGCTCTCTGTGTCTGCTCATCTTCTCTTTAGGAGGCACCGGGAACTGAACCTGGGACCTCTCATGTGGGAGAAAGGCGCTCAATCACTTGAGCCACCACCACTCCCTGCTTTGTTGTGTCTCTCATTGTGTTTCCTCTTTGTACCTCCTTGTTGTGTCATCTTGTTGCATCATCCCATTGTGGGAGCTTACCATGCCAGCCCATCCTGCCAGCTCGTTGTCTTACTTGTCTTCTCCAGGAGGCACTGGGAACCGAACCTGGGACCTCCCATGTGGTAAGCAGGAGCTCAATATCTTGAGCCACACCTACTTCCCAATCCTCATCTATGCTTTTAAACACTGGGCATATGACCCCTTTTGGTTGAGCAGAACACATGTCGTTCCCACCAAAGAGGACAGTAAGTTAAGTATTCTCCTTTACTTAATTATATGGTTTTATTGTCATATCTAGGAAAGGCTTTGCAGCAGTTTGATATCGTTTATGAATTCCAAAAAAAGATATTGGGTTATGTTTGTAAACTGGTCTGTCCCTCAGAGCATATGAGATTATATTGGATTCTGAGGTTTCACTTTTAATTGATTAAATAATGATTAAGGCTTTGACTGGGCCACATCAGTAGGACATTGCATCCCTGCCCTCTTGGTGGGAGGGGACTCACAGAGAAACCACACTGCAGAGAAGGGAGGTTAGAGTTTTGAGCTGGAGCCTTGGAAGTAAGCACACAGAAGAGCAGAGCAGCTGAGCCCAGAGAGAGCCCTGGGGAGAAAGACAGAGCCAGTCACCTGACAGTCTACAGCTTGCCTTGTGGAGAGAGCAGGGCAGCTGAGCCCAGAGAGAAACAATCCCTGGGAAGAGAGGAACCCAGGAAGCCTGAACTCTTGGCAGACGTCAGCAGCCATCTTGCTCCAACACGTGGCAACAGACTTTGGTGAGGGAAGTAACTTATGCTTTATGGCCTGGTAACTATAAACTACTTTTTTTTTTTTAAACTATAAGCTTCTACCCCCAAATAAATGCCCTTTATAACAGCCAACAGATTTTTTGTATTTTGCATCAGCACTCCTTTGGCTGACTAATACAGGCTTCAATAGATAATTGGTCTTAATTCTACTTATTATTCCAAAGTAGAGCTAAATATCAACTATACCAAATAAAAAACATCATATTTGGTAGATGACCACTCTTTCCCCAACATTAAACTGGCTTATGGTTAACAACCTTATAAAGAAATCAAATTAAGTTGCCTAAGCATACATTTTGTAACATGTTTATGTTGGAAGGTTCAGAAGAAAGTTGAACTTTTCAGAGTGAGATATTTTCTGTGTGTGTTACTCAGATTTTAAATTTTTGAATACTAAAATCAATAAGGTCATGATCAAAGGCTGTGGCTATTTACATTTAAATTAATTAAAATTGTGTAAAATTTAAAGTCCTATTTCTCAGTCATACTAGCCATATTTCATGTGTTCAAGAGCCAGTGGCTACCATTTTCGACAGGACACATATACAACATTTCCATGATTGCAGAAAGTTCCACTGGACAGCTGTGAGAGGTCTACAACTTTGGGCCTTTGACAATTGTCTCGGAAAACTGAGATTTTGCATTCTGTTTCTATAATTAATTTATTAGAGTCATGTATGTATTCTACTTGCAAAACAGCTTTATAAGAATAGGAATAAATTTAACATTTTTTTCTAAATTTAAGACTGGAGATTCTTTTATTCTGATTGAGTGGATTAGAACTTAATCAATGAGATCATAAGCAGCAGATCAGTTAGCACAAAGCTGGTTTATTAGTTAGGATTAGGTTTGGCAGCACATAAATAGTCCCAGAATAAAAGTGGCTTAAGTAAGACAGCTGTTTATCTCTTTCTCATATAAATGAAATCTGGAGATAAGAGGTCTTAGGTAGGTATGATCCCTCCTTATAGATTTAAAAACCCAGGTCTTTCTACCTCTTTGCTGTCCTTTCCTAGACTTCTGTCCTTGTGTATGTTTTCCAAGATGGCTTGCCATTATGTCCATATTCTAGCCAGCTGGGAGGAGGAAGTGGAGAAGGACGTATCCTTTCCCTTTGAGAACATTTTCACAAGTTTACAATTTACTTCTGTTCCCATCCCATTGGCCATAACTTAGTCACATGATTATACCTCACTGCCTTTATTCTGGGCAGTTTTGTGCCCAGTTAAAAATTCTGTTGCTATGGAAGAAATGGAGAATAAATTTTGGTACAACAGAAGTCTCTTCATAGCTGGTGAATAAAATCAACTTCCTATGGAAAACATTGTTGTCTATTTTAACAGTTCCTCAATGAGTAGTCTACAAATGTAATATTTTGTAACATTCAAATCCTCAAGATTACAGGCCAGAAGGCTTTGAAACTATTAAAACAAATCTTTCAATATTTTAGGAAAATTCTTTGCGTTTTTATTAAAAAGTAATAGAAACTCAAAATAATGCTAAGAAACTGTAAAGATTAACTCAAATTTTATGGTAACTGATATGCAAATATTTTCTAACCTACTTTCTTATCTTTCGAAACAAGATGTTAAAAAGGCAACTCAGTGTTTTGTATTCCCAAAGCACATGAGTCAACAGTTTCTCATTCTTTCAAGGTTCCTGCTACTAAAAACTTTCAATTTCTGATTTCAGCTTAATTTTAGTAAAGGCTGACAATGAATTTGAGGCTTATGATTCTACAATCACCCATTTTTCTTTGTGCAGGAGTCGACCCCGAATCGTTTTATAAGAACATCTAGAAGCTTTCACTGCCACAATCCATGGTTGGAGAAGGAGGAGCTGTCTATGCAGATATAGATCCTCAGTGGGTTCTTGGGTTCCTCCCTGCCTTAATGGCAAATAGCCAGCATAAAATAGCTTCACTTACTCAAGTGTATAACATAGAATTCACTGCTGTTTAAGAAATAATACTTGTGAAGGAAATTTTCACTGCCCTAGAGACGGATTTATCCTTAAATTAAATCAGCCCACCAGAAGCCTGCACACTGTTTTGCTCCCTAGTAGAATTAATTTTATTGATGTGAGCTTTGGCATTGTGCCATAGCCAGATATTAAAGTATATCGTCAATAATGGCCCTCCGAAACTTGTTATTGTACTTACAGTAAAGATGTTAAGGTTGATGTCAAGGGCATTATTCACTGACTTGCCCTATGATTCATTAAAAAAATTATTGTTCCCCATAAAGAGCAGCAGGTGGAATCCAGGGTGGGTTAGCCTCAGCTGCCCTTACACCTGAGCAGGATAATTAGGGCTGCTTACAGAACAGCTGAGCTAGCCTGCCAGCTCCTCTTTTAATATATGCAGAACAGCTGGAAATCATAGCATTTGCCCCTAAAATAAAACCCAGAGCGTGGCTCCCTAAACAAACTTTTGAATCATCTCTGTGGGAAGAGCTCCAAGTATGTTTTGAGGACAGAACAGAGAAGCAGATCAGGACCTGAACTGAACATGCATGCACACACACACGACAGTGAAAGAGAAGAAACAGAAAATCGGCTCAGCCCAGGAGGGAATACACCGAAGAACTCTATTTCTACCGTAAGTCCTTCTTGCTTTGGCAATCGTGAAGGGCTCAGCGTGCAGTCAAAGGGAAAAGCTGCTTTTGACAATAACTGTGGGGCCCAAGAAGTTTCTTCCAACCCTTGTTGGCAATTTGGAGCAGAATTAGAAGCGAGATTGGTTTTCACTTTTTAGCAACTGCTAAAGCACCGACCAAAGGTCAGCCTGTATAATGGAGATAAGAAAATGTGGATTAGGGATGACTCATGTAAAAGGAAAGAGGGGTGATTATAGTAGGAGTAAGAATAGAACCTATCTCCTGGTGGTGTGAGGGCTAAACGAGTTAATAAACGTGAAGCCTTTGCCTAGCACATGGTGAACCCTGCATAAGTGAGGATGATGTCAAGTCTACCTTTAGTATCAACCTAAAAGAACTGGCCTTAATACTTCATTTAAAGGGTCAAATCAGCAGTACAGCAAATGAGATGGGAAACAAAGGAAGAAAGGAAGAGAAGGAAAGGAAGGGAGGGAGGGAGGAGTTTGGAACCTAAAGTTAAGGCCTTATAAGTTCTGCTGTTTGTCTTGTCATGAGTTTGTCTAAAATTGCTCTATACAACTCCACTAATTCATTCAAACAATTGATATTTTAAATCAGGGGACAGCAAACCCTTGAAGTGCTCAGGGAATTATGTCAAGGAGTAAACAAATCCATAGTGACACATTTCTTCATGTAACATTAAAAATGATAATTATATTCATGTATATGATGTTGGGATTAATTTTTTAAATTGGTTGAAAGTATTACCAAATTCTTAAAGGCTTCTTGTCCTTAACTCCTCAAGGAAAAGATTATGTGGGAAAGGTGATAAGAAGAGTAGGGCACATGGTATTTTTAAAAGAGATACACATTTCTATTTCTGATTATGGCAGTATCGATTTTCAGACCAATTTTCCTGCTGAAAATAACTAAAGGTATGTATTTATCATTTTTATGTACCTTCTTAATGGGCTTTTATTTTGGCACTGGGGCACAAAATGAATAAACCATGGTCCCCATGTTCAAAGGGTTCATAAGAAACAAAGAGGAAAATATACGTAAGTGGAGACGGGGAACAGAAGAATCAAGGTGGAATGCATTTCACCAGTAAGGGCTTCTTGAAAGAACCGAAGCTTGAGCTGCTCTTGAGGATGTAAACTGCCAGAGGGCTGAGAAGGCACTCCAGGTGAAAAGCATGAGCAGCAGAGGCACAGAGGAAGGAATTTAAGTTCTGTGTGTACACAGCAAGTGAATTAGCTTGGCTGGAGCAGGACAGCCCTAAGGAAGAATGTAACGATCTAGATAACTTATTGGAAGGGAGTTAGTTTGCACTTCCTTATGATCCCTGCAATACCTAGCACAGGATATTTTATGAGTAGCTTTATAAACAAATAGTTGTTGATTGGGTAATTCAACCTGACTCCAAGGCAACATGTACTTTATCCAGCACTTACTCTAATAAGTATTGAAGCTAAAGAAAATACAAGGGGTTTGGAGAAGTGAATCATCATGTGGGGGAAAGATTGTTGACTGTCAATTCTGAGAAACCGGGGAATTAAAAATCTGAACAAGCTCTTCCTGGTATTCCTGTTTATGTTGTTCTGTCAAGTGAAGGCCAGTAGATACACAGAGAAATTCCCCAAGACTCTGAATCAGAAAGAGATGGGTGACTTCAGTCAAGACAAACTTCTCCTTTTCCATTTTTTCAGTTCTTTGGCCTGCTTAAGCAAATTGCATGTCTCTCCTTTCCACAAGCTTCTTTCCTATGTGACAGAGGAGGGTGATAGAAGCAAACCGTGATTTTTTTTTTTTTGCTTGGATTTTTTTTTAATGTATTATTTATTTGCCCCCCGCCCCTTGCTGCTTGCTCATTGTGCCGCATGGGAGCTCCTTCACCAGGAGGCCGCGGGGCTCGAACCCAGGGCCTCCCATATGGTAAACAGGAGCCCAACCAATTGAGCCTCAGCCGCTTCTCACACCATGATTTTAACTGGACTCATGAAGAAGCTTCTATTTTCCTTTCTTAAACCCAGGGATTATCTCTCGAACAATTCCTAAAATAATCAGCAATATATTTATCACTAATATTTAAATACAAATATATTTAGATATTTCATGCTGTGTGTGCATGAACACTTCAGCCTGGCAGTAATAAAGAAATGGCAATTGCTTTGATTTTGGAAGCCAATCTTGAACCTTGCTTTCCTGAAAAATTCACAATTCTCAAGAATATCACTTTGAATACTCAGACTACAGTGTCCAAGACAGATTTAAATACAAGCATGATGAGTTTCATGGTCCAAAGAAAGTCTTGATCTAGGTCTTCTTTTTGACATAAATGCCGAACTTCTGTGTCATAAAAATAAAATGGAAACATCCCAGAAAAATGAGCTTCCGAACGGATTTGCTAATTTAGCTTTAAGAGTCAACTATTTTCCCTCAAATGTATGCCAGTGTACAATGAATTGTCATGGGGTTTTCCACAGTAAGGAAAATTTCAAAGTTGCAGATTAAAAACTTCCATTGAAACAAATGCATTATGTCATTTGAAATAAGAGCATCTGTAAATATGTTACAAAATAATTTTCTTTGTTCAGCAGAGGATGGCCAGATGATGCAATATCTAGCCTCCAGCTGTTCTTCTCCCACTGGTAATTCGGCCTCTTTTAATGGCATTTGAAAAGACTCTTGACCACTTATTGTGCAATTGTGATGATGTGCTTAAGCTCAACTCTTCATCTCATCACTTATGAGGAAGATGGAACAGAAATTGTATGAGAATGCATGTGTGTCCAGAAAGCAACAGAAAGATAGTTATTTTTCTCTTGGGTCTTATTGTTTAAACACACACAGTACAAAAGGAAGAGGGATATCAGTCTGTGACCTTCTGGGATTCAGGATGAAGGAAATCCTTCCACAGGCTGGAGCTACACATCCTATAGAAAGTACATAAACAGCCATTATGAGTTAGATGTTGTTAGACTTCTCTGAAGTTTTACATTTTCCAAGCTTTGTAACTGCTAATCATTTTATTCCACCAAATGAGCTAATAATTTGGCTTCCTGCTTTTAGGAGGTTAAAAGACAAGCAGAGAAAAGTCTCCTAAATAAAGTATAACCAAAGTATTTTAGTTGATTTACACATATCTTTAACAATTAGATTTGATAATATTATCAGCGTCAAAAGCGAAACAACAAATAATCAAAATACTAGTTTTACGCTGCAACAGCTATTTAATGAAGGGGAAATTTGGTCCAATAATTGTTTCATGTTGTGAAGACAAAGCAAATGTCTGATAAGAGTTTTAACTTTTTAACTGGTACCAGAGTAGTATTGTGTATAGATTGCTATTGTCCAATCTTTGGTCTGAATCCAGAGGACTAAACTTTTCCTTACTTTCTATAATTT
The DNA here is from genome assembly GCA_004027955.1 of Chaetophractus vellerosus. Taxonomy (NCBI): domain Eukaryota; kingdom Metazoa; phylum Chordata; class Mammalia; order Cingulata; family Chlamyphoridae; genus Chaetophractus; species Chaetophractus vellerosus. The sequence goes on from PVKH010005017.1 coordinate 21,633, forward strand.
TGCCCCAAGATTGATGGCCTGTGCTCTGGTATGATGAGGTGGGGGGAGTAAGATTCACACCTTGGAAATTTATGTGGCCCTTCAAAATTTCATGCTATACCACCTCGCCAAGACATGTCTTTGGATAAGACTGTCAGCAGCAGTGAGGAATCTTTTCCTCCCCCACCTATACTTTCTGACCCATACCCCATCATGAAGGGCAATGTGTGTGGACATAAAGCCCAAAGAGTTATTTGACCCAAATAGCCACGTGGGGTTTTGTTTGTTTGTTTTGTTTTGTTTCTTTTTTCAAAACCTGGACACAACTGTGGTGACCACAAAGGGAAAAGCCGAAGACATTCTCTGATTTTGTTCCCAACTTCCCTGCCTATCACCCATGTAGCCCCCTCCAGTCCCACAGGTCAGTTCCTGGTGACCAGTAGCCTGTTTAGAAGATTCCTCAGATGTAGAAAGAATTTCAAAGCATGAATTCTTTTCACAGGGAAAGAATCTAACTGTGATCGTCTAACTGTGTTTCACAACTGTGAGCAATAGAAAAAAATGAAACCATTTAAGGTTAACACTTGACATTCTTGGGCTTCTGGACATACCACTAAGCTAACATAATTCTGAAACTAGAGTGATATAACAGCCTTTTTTGTTCTAAGTAATTTATGGCAGATAACTTTAAGCAGATATCTAATCTAATGTGTTGTAAAGAGAAATACTGCCTGTGGCTTTTGGGGGTTTTAAAGGAGTCTGTATACGCAAAGCATCTAGCACAGTCCTGATCCACGTAAAGACCCTGAACCCTTCCCCTTCCAAGAGCTTCAACTCAGATAGGCTGTGAAATGCCTCTAGTTAACCTCCCATCTGTTGTAAAAAGAACATGATCCAGACTGCCCCAAATCCCCTTATGTCATCCCATCTCTGCTTCTCAAAATCACAGTCAAAGACTACCTCCATCTCAAACACTTGGGGCAGGGGTTGGGTAAAAATG
>PVKH010005018.1:0-22637 GCA_004027955.1 Chaetophractus vellerosus
AGCTCAGCTGGTGGGATCTATATTTTTAACTTTTTTCAAGAAAATCAGGATTTTGATTTATTAATTAGATGTACTTTTTTCTATACTCTATTTTCTGCTTTTTCTTTATTATTTCCTTTTTTGTGTTTTTTTAAAATTCACATTGTTATTCTGTTGTTCTTTTTCAAAGTTTTAAAAATTGGAAATAAAATCACTTGTTTTTGTTCTATTTTTAGCTATAAAAGTATTTGGTGCTATAAATTTTGCTCCGATTACTCTTTAAATGTATTCCACTGATTCTGATATGTAGTGTTTCCATTGTAATTATTTTCACCTGAGGTTTTTATTAGAAATCTTGTTTTTAATTTCCATATGGAAAGATCTGTGCTTAGAAATTTAAATAAAATTAGCCCAAGTCACCAACCCATAGCCTATCAAGTGTACAGTACAATGAATTTCCTGTGCCTTCTGTGAATTCTTGAGGATACTAGAACAGCCATGTCCTGGTGCAGGATAGGCTGGCCACATCCAATCTGAGAAATAATACAAATAATGGGGGAATTTTTTCTCTTGCAATCGGAAGTAAAATACTATCGAGTCAGGCAATTGGTCCCATTTCCTTTTCTTTATTTTCAACTGCATCCAAATAAATGACCTTTCCCTACACCCTCCTTTTTATAGTCTTCCATGGAAAAATTATTTTGTCTAAAACATGTAATTGGACTGTGAAAAACTGAAACAGGCTAGATTTAAATAATAAAAACTATCTCACAAGCCAATTCAACAATATATGTCTATTAAAATGATTAAAACTATTTTGTTCATGCTTAGAAATGAGATTTTTAAAAATCAACAGAGTTGGAAAAAAAGTAAGAATTTTAGAAGGCAGTTTTGTATTAAAGTTCCTGAGTAATTAAATTCTATGACATTATAAACACACTAGCTTAATTTTAATATTTATATGAAATCTAAAATTAATAACAGACAACTCCAAGGATAGAGCAGATGTCCTAGAAAATTTTAATTTAAGCATAAATTCAGAAGGTTTAATTAGGTCATTTAAGACTATTCTCCACCCATCTTTTTTTTCTTTTGTTGTCATCATAAGGAGCAGGGCTGACTTCCTTAAATAACATCTTTTGTGATATATAATGTGACTGAATGTTGGCTTACTTTAGTTGAGATTAGTTCTAAATGAAGTGAAAATCAAAGAAGCTTAACTATTTAAGGTAATTAAAGTATATCATCAATTATATCAATGTGCCCTGAATTCTTATGTTTAATTAGGAGAACAAATAAAATAAAGACAATATTCTTGGCCCATTAAATTATCAGTACAATATTGTGGGTGTTGAGTGGATATGTTGAGTGGAATGGAAATTATTTAAAATCCTCTTTGAAGAAAAATAAATCAGCAACATTTTGGGAGGATACAAAATTCAAATGAGTAATTAGTGATTACTGTTGAATCTCAGAGTGTAAGATGAGTTCTAACAGCAACTTCATCTTTGATTGCATAATTGAAATTTAAAGACTTAGTAGCTGTCTCACTAAAAAAGTGAAATTTGGTAATAGAATTCAATCATAAAATCCTTTAAAATGATGAATAATATAAAGAACCTATTCCCTATTTTTTTAAGGAAAATTGACACCCAGATAAATATGCCAGACTTATAATTTAGAACATTTAACTGGACATTAATCAAGTACAATGTAGGACATTAGCTTTTCTGTATTTTAAATAAATGCTACAAAAGGGAACATTTAAACAAATCATCTGACGTTTATTTGGATGGTACATGAGATTTGGAAACTAGAAATAATATTTATCATATAGAGTCTTTAAATTCAATTCCTGCTTTGATTCATGTTGCTAGAACATGAGTTTTAGTTAAAAAGAAGCTTTAGTCAAGAATGGTGATTTAACTCCCAGCTTCCAGATGAAATAGAGAAAGGAAGTCGAATGAAATCTATCTCTACAAAAAACAAGTGTTATTAATAACACTTCAGCTCTACAGGATAAACCAGTAGGATTTGTAATACCTCAGTCTTATTATTCAGTGTAAACAAGGAAACTGCAAATCATAATCCAGGATTATACTTAGATAAGTAAGAGAATATTTGAATAAAGAGACCATTGTGTAGAAGATGAGGAGCAGAAATGGAAGTTCTAAGCAAGAACCTCAAGAGGCATGGGAGCTTCCTTTTCACCTTACCCACGTTCAATTCTACGAAGCCACAGGGGGAATAAGGAAGCAAGAGCAATGGACGGTAGTTTCCTTGTCAACCTTGCAGACATGTCACTAACATTTCATTAGAATAAGTTACCAAGTCAGTGTTTGGAAGTTTCATAGTAATATTATGTATATGATAATAAATATATATGATTAAAAAGAAAACTGCTGGAAGGTTTGCCTCAGAGGGAGAAATCCTGTACACAAAAACTTGAAATTCATGCTCAATCTGGATAGCTCTATTTAGGGGAAAAAGCAATGATAATGTATTTCAAAGAAAAGTGAATTTACCAGATAGATGTCCAACAGAAAGAACAAGGTTTTCGCTCTCTTTTCCAAGATTCTAATACTACAATTTAATCACTCCACATTTTAACTATATTTCTAATTGTCAGCTTTTTTTGGGGTTAAAGGAATAAAAGAATGTATGCACTTTAAGAGTTTTCATGGAATTCGGCATCACTGTAAAATAGCTCTGTTTACAAATGTGATTTTAGGTTTTTAAATTATTATTCTTTCTGGCATTTTCCATATAAACAATTTTCCCTCTGCAATGACAATATATCATTTGCCAAACCAATTGAATTCATTAAGACTTCATGGCTATCTGACATAGACCAAATAAAAACATCTTGTATCGGTATGATGTTTCATAAATTGATCTTTTTATATTCTTTTGTCCTCTCAGTGCTATTTTAATATCCTGGTGGCAGACAACCTTCATTCTTTCATTTATTCATTCATTTTTTCATCTTTAAACAGAGTAGATCCCAATGGGAATGTTTTCTCATTGTTTTCTTCTAAGACTTGCAGCCTCCTCTGCCTAGGGCCCATTAGGGAATCTGGACTGGGGACAAATCAAGTGAGCCTCTCTGTGGTGAAAAACTGCAACATTTAAAATTTGGTGTCCCTGTGTTATGTTGCATAGATCAGAAAAATGAAGTCAACTTTATACAGAAAGAGAAGAAATGAAAGGTGTACAGAGAAAAGCCGAGAAGAGTGATTTAGAAAGAGTCGTGACTGCATTCAGATCCCAGGTTCCAGTTGAACCCAAAACCCAACTCAATCCCTCATTCTTGGAACTGTGAGAGGTCCTGGTATCCTTTATGTAAATTCCCTTGCATTTAATAATTTTCAGTGTAGAAGCTCTTGCTTCCAAACAATTCACTTCTAGCCAAATAAGACTCAATTTTACTGAAATTTTAATGGGTATTGTGCTCTGTAGTAGGCACTGGGAAAAAAAGAAAAAGTTAATGGCCACTGATCTCAAGAAGCTCATATCCCAGTAAGTATACATAATAAAAATGCATCACAAACACAGGGGAATCCAGAGAAATTATATTTTAAAATTTTCACAATTCCTAAGAAGGTCAAAATGTATGCCATGACTCACCAAATCACTTTTCAGAGTGACTTACCAAAGTACTAAGTATTTATGGATTTACATATTTGCTTTTCATGATTTTGGTAAAAAGTGATGCTGCATGACTGCATATGAATAAATAAGGTGGATTTGACTTTATAGTGCTAAAACAGTTTTTACAATTCCCTATGATTTTGAAAATAGTTTCTTACTTCTTTAAGACTTTATGTTGCCATTTCAAATATAAAATTATCATTAGAAAAATTTCCTTAGTTGTTTCTGATGGGATTGCTGTACTTTCATAGGGTGCTAGGGGGCAATATAAGACAAAAGACTCTTCCACATGGTGCTCACAGATAATTCAGAACTACAGACAGCTGGAGAGGATACAGACAAATAGGGACACTCCTTCAATGTTGGTGGGAATGTAAAATAGTGCAGCCTCTGTGGAAGACAGTTTGGTGTTTCCACAGGACGATAAATCTGCCATAAAATCTGGCAATCCCACTACTAGGAATATATTCAGAAGAACTGAAAGCAAGGATGCAAACAGACATTTGCACACTGATGTTCATAGTGGCATTATTCACAGTTGTGAAAGATGGAAACAACCCAAATGTTCATCAGCCAATGAATGGATAAAAAAGATGTGGTATATACATACTATGGAATACTATTTAGCTGTAAGAAGAAATGAACTTGGGGTGCATATGATAACATGGATGAACCTTGAGGACAATATGTTGAGTGAAATAATCTAGACACAAAAGGACAAATATTTTATGGTCTCAATTATATAAACCAAATTGATGAATAAACTCATGGAGTTACACTATATAGGTTCTTAGGAGACAGAATATGGGATGAGAGGGGGAGCTGATGCTGAGTGTATGTAGAATGTTTAACAAGGTTGGTATAAATGTGTGGAAATGGTTAGAGTTGAGTAACACATTGTAAGTATAACTAACACTGCTGAATTATAAATGTGATTGTGGATGAAAGGGCAGTCTAGGGAGGTTAATGTCATTTGAAAGACAGCGAGAGGATAATCTAGGGACTATATAACATAGTGATTTCAGTGGTAGATGAGGATTGTGGTTAATAGTACAAATATAAGAATGTTCCTCTATTACAAGGTGTTAGATATGGTGAAACGAATGGGGAAAATACCACTAATGTAGCTTATAGACTATAGTTAATAAAGTAATATTTTTGTAGCAATGGCAAAGAAGGCACTATATCAGTTCTGTGAGTCAACAATGGAGGGTGGAAACGGGTATGGGATTTTTCCCTTTAGAGTAATGAAACTGTTCTAAAATGGATTGAAGTGATGACAGCATAACTCTGTGATGAAACTGAAAACCACTGAGTATATGCTTTGGCTGGATTGTACATGGCAGGAAACTATAACACAGTGAACCCCATGGTGGATGATGGACTTTGGTTAACAGTGCAAATGTGAGAATGTTCTCTCAGGAACTATAACAAATATACCATACTAATACATGGTGTTAAATAATAGGGTGGTTTGTGGGAAAAATACATCAAGTATTTTTACTATAGATAGCAGTAATTTTATGACAATGTTCTTTCATCATTTGTAACAAATGTGTCATGACAACGTAAGGTGCTGGTGGTAGGGCGATGTATGGAAATCCTGTATAGCATGCACGATTGTTTTCTTAACTTACAGCTTCTCTAATAAAAAAAAAAGTTTTTTTTTTTAAAAAAACTAAACGGCAAACGATCTGTAAGGAATAGAAAACATAGATGAAGATGAAATTTTTGCTTAAATTCCTCTTGACAATATTCTCATTGGAGATGAGGTGAATTGTTTTCCCTTTTATTTTCTTGTGTGTTATGTGGAATTCTTAGCTCTTGCTCTTCAAAAGTATTTTGCTGATTTCCCTTATCCATTTAGTCTCTGTTGTCTGAAACTGTAAGCATGCTATGTGTTCAAGGGCAACTTAACTGTACTGTCATCTAGAGATGATTAGCTGGATATGTGATTAAATAAAAGAGGTTAAGGAGACTGGACATGTGGTATACCCTGACATGGAAATCATGTGGAACAGATCTGTCCTGGTGCTATAACAAAAAGAGAGCCAGACAACTGGATGTTGGGTGATCCAAGGCCTGGACTCAGACTTTGAAACTGTATGAGAATATTGACTTTTCTCAGTTCTGTTCCTGTTTCAACTCACAGTTTAAAATTTATTTCTTAATCCTTCCACGTGTAAAAAATTTATTGACAAACCTAACTAATGTCATGGACTAAAGTGTGCGTGTGTGTACAGCTTCTAAATTAAGTGTTTCTCAACTGTTTGTTAATGTAAGAAATAAGCACTTTTCAGCCTTTGGCTAATAGGGAGGTTGCTACTAAAAAACATTTAGGTAGCTATTGTGTTTTCCTTTAAGGATGGTTCCTTGGAGGGTTGTATTCCCTGCTAAACACCAAAAACAGCTCACTCAGTAGAGGAACTGCTAACCATCAGCTATTAAGTAGCACTGCCTCAAAAATAGAAAAACAAAAGAAGAAGGCCATCTGGGATATGAGAACATGTTTTTATGGGTCTCTGCAGGATTCTTAGCAGAGTGCATAGTAGTGGGAGAGAAGTCCAAATCTTTGGAAAACCAAAGGGTAACTTAGAAAAAAAAAAGCTAACAAAATCATTTAATGCTACCCATACGATAGACACTTTAAAGTTAAAATTGGTTTTGTTGCTAATCTGTTTGTGTGTTTAAGTGTTTATTTAAGTGCAGGAGTGTTTATTTTTAAAGATTTATTTTCATCTTTCCAATGCTTTCTAAAGAAATTGTTCCGTGCAGTATGCCTTGGATTTTTCTGCTAAAATTTTAAGGGGTCAGGGAGTTGGAGTTTATACAGACTGATATACTGAGATATGGTAAGGAGACCCTGGGCAGTTATAAGAAGTGCTTTATAATCTCCAATATCTTTTGTAGTTTTGCCTACAGAGAAAAAAAATCTATAGCATAGCAAAAAAAAATTGAGGAAGACAGTATCTTCTGTTAATCATAGAAAGACAATTAAAAGGCAACTTATTAATACAATATAGCTTTTCAAATATGATATAATAATGGGGCATATTTCTTTTTTTCAGTCATCAAATGTGGGTCTGGAAAAAAGTGAATGAACCTTCTTATATTCAGAGGGAAAAAATGGTCAAATGCCACCTCTTTGAAATAATACCTCTTGATCATCTAGAGTGGCACAGAATGAGACTTGAACTAAAGTAAAATTAATGTAGAATCTTAGAATTTGGACTAGCTGCTTGTAAAAGACTTTCTATACTTGACCTTCTAGAAGTAATGGCAACTCTTGCCTTGGAATAGTCAGGGAAAGGCAAGGAGGAAGCATTCAGTTGAACAAAGCTCCTGGATAGCTCTAAATAATAATATATGCTTAATATATTACCTAGTAGAAAAGTCTAAGAAGCTCATACCCAGCTCCCAGTTGAGTACTTCATCCAGACTTCTCATCAAATCTCTATCTTAACTGCTGATTGCCATAGCATGAAAAAAGCCTTCACTGTTTGTTGCTGCAGTTCTAAGCTGTTTCCTGATTGTGTGTGTGGTTTTCTGTTTCTTCTGGTCCATCATATAAAACAAATCTGAAATAAGAACAAGTTCCTCAAATTGTTGGTATATCCAGTAATGGATAATGATTCGAGGTGAATGAGTGTAATTAAAAGGGAGACATAATAGGCAGTGCTGTATGGTGGTTAGAAACATGGACTCTGGGGCCAGACAGCCCGGGTTCAAAACCTTGCCTTCTCACTCCTGTGATCTTGGGCAGGTTACGTTACTTCTTCTTGCCCCAGGTCTCTCCTCTGTAAAATGGGCATAATAATAGTATGGCTAACTTGTATGGTTGGAAGAATTAAATTGATTAATATACATAAGAAATCTAGAGTGATATTTGTCATATTATAAGCTTGGTAAAATTTAGCAATCATTGTTTCCCAGGTAAACTACCTCAACATTAACCATCTTAGCAGATTTTTTCATATTCTAAGTATTTATGGTGTCTTTGATTTTTCCTGTTGATTTTGATGAAGATCTGTGCAGGCTTGATGCATTTTTGGGGACTTTTATGGAAAATCTCCAGACTTTGTTCACTCCAGAGAACTAGCCTCCCTTTGTCCCTCCTTCTCTCCTATTTCTACTTTTTTCTCTTCTTCCCTTTTTTTCCATCAAATATTTATGCCCCCAATTTCAGGCATTACCATTTGGTGGCTGCTCAGATTTGGAAAGTAAGGAAGAGGGGAAACATCAGGATGTTGTTCATTAATAAGGACTGGGCAACTGGGTGGTACTGAGATAAAGCCCAAAGGTATGGGGTTGGCATGAATGCATTTCTCAATCTTTGAATGTGAGCTGCATGTCAAATATTTAAATGGAAATGGCCATAGGTTCTGGTGCCGAGGACCAGCCTTGGCATTCAGAGGGGCTACCGAAAGGTGATTGGCGTCAGCAAAAAAGACACACAGACAGAAAAAGTTGCTAGCTCTGGCTTCTTTTCATTTTTCTTCTTCTTCTTCTTTTTTTTTTTTTTTTTTTTTTGCCACATCTCAATTTTTTTCTATACCTTTCCTCTGATCTCATTGTTTTCCTCTGACCTATTTTTGCTATGCATGTTTTTCTAAGTTTCCCTTACCCCAGAGTGCACCATTGTTTTTTTGTAATTGAGGGCATAAGTTACACTATGTTCACAGTGCACCCGTGTCATTTTCTCTGGGTTAGCAGAACATTAACCAGTTATTCCCCTTTTATGCATCATGGTTTATAATCGCAGTCCTCTTTACATTTCTATGTTAGTACAAGGTACAGAATTACTAGACAATTGTCTTCTATAATACCCACAGTGCCAATTCATGTCCACAATGTCCACCTCCACTACAAAAGGGTCCTCACATGATGTAAGTTTCAAAAGAGTCCCAATTGTTTTTCTCCACCAATATCTTCTGACATTTTTCCCCCAGGGCCGATTAACTGCAAGGATTTCCTGGCACTACATAAAAGCAAAATTCGTTAAAGCATTTCTTCTCTATTCCTCTCACCAGAGGTCCCTGTTGATCTATATCTATAAAATGTGAGCACAGCATAATGGTGATTAAGGCCAAGTAATTTTTTCTTTAAACCATAACAACTTTTTCAGAAGCAGTTTTGCTGCAACTTGATGATTATTTAGAATTTTTTGCAGAGGTATGCTCTCTACTACTAAGAAAAGCTCAGAGAAAGACAGAAGTGAGATAAAAAGCACGAACACAGATTTCCTACTGAGGTCAATAGGGAAACCAACTGGAGGACTGCCGTGCAGTTCCTCATTGCCGCGTGGCCTTTCTCTAGTGGCTTTGCAGCTAGACCGGTGTGCTGGCAGTATGTTGGCTCCCAACAGTCTGGTGCTCAAAAATATATGGAGTAGAGAGATAGTTTAGGAACTGTAACCGTAGAGACTGTAGATGGGAAATTTGGGATTATATGAGACCATGCAGGACAGGGATACAGAATGAGATGATAAGCCAAAGACAGAAGATTTGGAGCATCCACATTTATAGTGTGGCCACATTTTGCAGTTGCCAGGTGGGAACGAACACTGTGAGTTTGCTGCCAGTTATCCAAATGAATGTGGGACTGAATATGGTCAAGTGACCAGGATAGCAGCCATAAACTTCAAAGGATCAAAGATTTTGTACATGAACATGGAGGAACAAAGGACATGGTGTGGAAGAGAAGTCACCAACCAAAAAGACTGCAACAGAAACTATATCTTCTGATGAGAGTCAGGTTTAACTTAAAGAATGCAGTGGAAGGAGCATTTAGGGAAAGTTAATGATAAAGGCGAGTTTAATTTAAGTAGAATAAAGGTCTCAAATAAAAGGGAACACTTTATTGTGAAGGGAACAGCGGAAGGATGGCATTTGGAGCAGTAGTGTAACAGTGTAGAAATGATATTACAGGAAGAGGAAAGAGATCAGAGAGGTGGATTTTGGGCAGTGATCTAAGATATCAGGAATGTTGCGCAAGTAGAAGCCTGATATAAAGGTGGTCCTAGGCCGGTACAGGCTGAGGTGGAATTGGAGTTGAATGCGTTCTCAAGTTAGCAGTGTAAGCTGTGGTCTCTTGGCATTGCAGAATTCTCCTTTTGCATTAGAGATTTGGTTTAATCAAATGTTCTTGTGAATGGACTGAATTAGATGCTTTCCCTTGATTCACAGTTCAGAAACTTAACAGAGTGTGATTCAGAACTGTCCTATTCTGTTCCCCAACTGTTTATGGATGAGCGTTTTTAATTTCTATGCCATATTTAAAAGGAGGAAACAAATATTTCTGGAGCATCCACTATATGTCAGGAACTCTATATCACCTCAGTTATTTTACAAGTAAGGAAACAGTTTCATCGGGTATAAAGAACTTACTCCAAGTCACATGGCTATGAGATCATGAAGCAGGACTGATAGACCAGTAGGTCTTTTACTAACGCTTACTCATTCTCAACTGCATTCCAGGAAAGCAGACAACATTCTAGTATCACCTGAGACTCCTGGATGACTTGAAAACTACTCAAAGTCATCATAGAGTGCAAGTGTATAGAACTAGAAACCAAGTTACTAAAACTTGACTTCAAGATGGTCAGATTTTTGGGTGCCATTCTAACACTCTTAGAAATTGTCATTATTAAAGAGCCAAATAGCTCATGGACAGCCCTTCTCTTCATTCAATCATTAATTCATTGAGCCTCTTTTTTGGGGAAATATTCTGAGTCCTCTGGATATGAAGACAGTGTTATTACCACTACCAATAATGATGATATTTATTATAATTAGCATTTATTGAACAATTAGTAAAGAGTTATAAGTGCTTTGCAAGTCATTGAATCATCTTGGCTGCCATATGAAGTAGGTACAATTTTAATCTGCATTTTAGAGATGAGTAAACTGAGAAACAGACAGAAAGAATCTTGCCCAAAGTTAAGCAACCACTAAGTCTGGTTCCGGAGCTGGCACTTATAGACATAGTGAGGCAAATACATAAAGCGATGAGTTCAGCATTGTAATTAAGAACTGTGATCAAGGTAGATTAGGAGCAAAGGAAATTCAGTGCTTAAGTCTATCTAGAGAGGTTAGCAGTAACTTGGAGAAGGCAATAATTTCGTCTAATTTTTCTAGTGAACAGATCATCAGGTAGACAAGGAAGGAGCCAAAAGAGAGTCTAGTGAAAGGTTTACTTCTTCCTTTCCTATTTGGGTGCCTTTTATTTCTTTATCTAGCCTAATTGCTCTAGCTAGAACCTCTAGCAGAATATTGATCGACAATGGTGACAGTGGGCATCCTTGTCTTATTCCTGATCTCAAAGGGAAAGCTTTCAGTCTTTCGCCATTGAGTACTATGCTAGCTGCAGGTTTTTCATATATGAACTTTACCATATTGAGAAAACTTCCTTCTAGTCCTATCTTTTGGAGTGTTTTTATCAAGAAAGGGTGCTGTATTTTGTCAAATGCCCTTTCTGCATCAATTGAGAGGATCATGTGATTTTTCTTCTTCAATTTATCAATATGGTTTATTACACTAATTGATTTTCTTGTGTTGAACCTCCCTTGCATACCTGGAGTAAAACCCACTTGATCGTGGTGTATAATTCTTTTAATGTGCTTTTGGATTCTGTTTGCAAGTATTTTGTGGGGGATTTTTGCATCTATATTCATTACGCTATTAGTCTGTAATTTTCTTTTTTTGTAGTATCTTTATCTGGTTTTGGTATTAGGGTGATGTCAACTTCATAGAATGAGTTTGGTAGTGTTCTTTCCTGTTCATTTTTTTTGGAAGAACTTGAGCAAGAATGGTATTAGATCATCTTTGAATGACTGGTAAAATTCCCCTGTGAAGCCATCTGGTTCTAGGCGTTTCATCTTTGGGAGATTTTTGATGCCTGTGTAAATCTCTTCACTTGTGCTTGGTTCTAGAGTCAGTGTAGGTGGTTTGTGTGTTTCTAGAAATCTGTCTGTCTCCTCTACATTGTCTAGTTTTTGGCATACAGTTGTTCATAGTATCCTCTTATGATCTCTTTTATTTCTGTGGGGTCAGTGGTAATGTCCCCCCTCTCATTTCTGATTTTCATAGCAGCATTATTCATGATTGCCCAAAGTTGGAAACAACCCAGGTGTCCATCAACTGATGAATGGATAAACAAATTGTGTATATACATGATGGAATGTTATGCAACAGTAAGAAGAAATGAAGTCATGGGGCATGTGACAACATGTATGAACCTGGAGGACATTGTGTTGAGTGATGCAAGCCAGACACAAAAGGACAAATACTGTATGATTTGTCTAAATATATTGTGTAAACTCATAGAGTTAATAATTAGAATATAGGTCACCAGAAAATGGAAGGGGGATGGTGGTGAGTGGAAAGCTGAGGGTTAATCTGTGCAGAATTGGTAAAAAGGTTGTTTGTACATTTTTAAAATGAATAGAAATGGTTAGAGCATATTAAGGTGTTTATAACTGGCAGTGCTATTGTATGGGTATGACAGGGGTTGAAAAGGAAAGTCTAAGGTCCTATATATTATTAGAAGGAAAGTTAAAAATTGTAACATGGGACTATATAAGATAGTAAAACCTCATAAAAATATGAATATGTGGGATATTGCATATATAAGAGTATTTTTACAAAATATAAATACAAATATACTAGAAAGAAGGAAAAAGAAAAGCAGCTGTGTACGGCAGGCAAGGCATAGAGAGGTTGAGATGTGATGAGTTTTATTTGTTTGTTTTTTGTTTATTACTATTACTGGAATAATGAAAGTGTTCTGGGAATGACTGGGGTGATGAATGCACAAATATATGATTACACCGAATACCATTGATTGTACTCTTTGGATGGATTTATGCTTTATTAATATGTGACAATAAAATTGATTTCTTAAAAAAAAAGCCATTCTAGGCAGAGAATAAAGCATATACAAAAGCACAAATGCAGTTTTCTGAGAAGCATGTTCAGGTAAATCCAAGCCCTTCAGGTTGTCTGGATTACAGTTTGCAGAGCAGTAGCATTTCCTCTTATTAAATTTCTGAGCATGAGAAATAAACAGAGTTAATCTGATGCTTCCTTAATCACACCTTACATTTAAAATCCTCTCCCACGGAAGGGCTCTTGTACTTTTCTATCATGTTATTCTTTTTCATTTTTGATCACCTTATTTGAAAATTACTATTGGGAAGGAGAGTCTTTTCTGCCTCTAGCCCTGTGGCAAATTAGTTATCTCCAGAAAAAAAACCACAATAATTGTAAAAATAGAAGCTCAAATTCATTCATGATTACTATGTTCAGACACAATGATAATAGTTTTTTATGAATTATTTACTTTAAATCAAGTAACTCTACCGGATAAATATTTTATTATCCTAAATTTATAGATAGGAAAATTGAGGCAGGGAGTGGCTAAATAACTTACCCGGTGTTACATGACTTATAACCGCCAGAGCCAGGAACTTGAATCGGGTCCATTCTACTTTAGAGCTGGTCCTTTTAATTTTAAAACGATGGCCCTGAGTTTCTTTTAGAACTCCATAGAAATATTTTTATTGAAGTCTAATTTCATATTTTGTCAGTTGGCTTTTATAGACATATGAAATATTCCTTTGATGAAGTCTTTGTCCATTAAGTTGTTCAACATGGCACAGAGAAATATAAAGATAGATTGGGTTGGGGAGAAGAAATATTGATGACACAAACTATGAGTGAGAAAGGAGAAGCAATCACAGAGAAACGAGGAAGTTAAGATAGTAATAAAAGAATAATAAGTAAAATTCTCTCCTCAGAAATTTGACATTTTAGAGAAAATGGCTGTTCTTCTAGGAAAATACAGATTACCTAAGTTTACCAGAGGAGAAATAGAAAATCTAAATAAATAACAATAGAAAGAACTGGAAAAGTTGTTAAAGAATCATCACATAAAATAGTGCCAGGCCTGGATGGGTTTATAGGAAAACTGTTTTTAAACTTTCATGCAGAAATCATTTCTTTGTTACTTAAACTGTCCCAGAGTAAAAAAAGAGAGGGGGAAGGGAGGATTTCTCAAATATTTTATTTTCCTTTTCCTTTTTTACAAATCCAACATTTGTGACACAGATCAGATAAAATAAAAGCACAGACTAATTGTAATTATCAGTATTTATTTCAAAATCCTAAATAATTAAATAGTATCTTGAAAAACACCTCCGAATTAAATGTAATTTGCCATAATAATGAGCAAGAGGAGGGAAAATGATGAAGTTAAAAATCATTAAAAGATTATACAATAAAATATTCATTCCTAAGGACAAAAAGAAGCTGTTTTGAAAGTATAGAAACATACTTAAAATAATTTTAAATTTATAAATCTTAAAGCAATAATTATAAATCTTAGAGCAATAAGAAGTACTATGTTTAATAGCGAAAATTTGAAGCTGTTCCAATAAAGTCTGGAATCCAGATCACTATAACTGATATCATTTAACATTACTCCAATGTAATTAAACAAGAACACAAAATAGCAGATTTAAATTGGAAAACAATATGCAAATATCATTCTGTCATTATATCCCATGGGAATCACTGAAAAATTGTTAGAATCACTAGTACTTCCTAATATTTATGGAGCACTTAGAATTACTGTGCTAATTTTACTTCATATTTTATCAAATTGAATCCTTGTAATAGCCTTATGAAATAGATACCATTATTACAGTAACATTATAGATAAAGGAGTTGAATTTAAAGATTCACTTGAGGCTTCATAGGGTGCATGTGAGTTGTGTCAGAACCAGTCTCGAACCCTGTCTGTCTGACTCAGAACTCTATCTTCACTCTGATGCTCTACAGCCAGAAAAGAGAGGTCTGTAAGCTGGTCAGTAGGGGATAAATACACCCAATTCTGCTCATACGTTATATATGCATATATATATAGTCATAGGAAATGTAATAGAATAAATATAATTTTCTACAATAACAACAACAATGATATAAAACAAAACAATAACAATTAAAAAACCTTAGGGCTCCTTTAGCCAAACATATTATATAATGAACACAATTAAATTCCAATTGAGGCATGTAGATAACGATTTAATAAATGGAAAGACTGACCTCATTCTTGGGTAGGGAACCTCAACGATGTTAACTCTTCCTAAATTATTCTCTACATCCAACATAATTCAGTCAGTGTACTAATGGATACTTTTTGATTTTAAAAAGTTTTCTTTAGTTTGGCTAGAAGAAAGAAAATAATGCTCAAGAATATGATTGAAAAGAAATGTAATAATAGGATACTTGCCATTTTAAAAATTGCAGGCATTTGAATTTTTCACCCCTGCTGGCTTATATTATGGAGTATTATCTGACCAAGAGAAAGTATGGTGTATATATCTATATTCATTGATCTAGAAATACATAAATGTATTAGTAAGGGTTCTTCAGAAAAACAGAATCGACAGTGTATATCTATCTATCTATCTATCTATATATATATAATGATTTATTATATGACCATGGGTATAACAAGTCTAATTCGGTAGGGCAGGCCACGAGCTAGAAACTCCTATGAATTCCTGGGAGAAGTTGGATGGCTAAAGTAGAGGAACAAATTCTTCTTTCTGAAGAATTTTCTTTCCTCAGTCTGGCTTTTCATGCCTCCAACTCTTTGGTTGAGGCTACTCCCCTTATCACTGAGGGCAATCTCCTTTGCTGATTTTAGAAGCAAACAGCTGTAGATGCAAATAACCTATTATCCATGCAAATCTATCTATGAAATACTTCACAGTAATAACTAGGCCAGTGCTGGCTTAACCAAACAACTGGAAACTATAACTTAGCCAAGATGACCCTTGAAATAACCATCACAATACATATGCATTGATAAAAAGGAGACTAAAAACCATATAGAAAATAAAAGTATTTCTGTAAATGATGTATAGCTATTATTTGTAAACAGAGAACATTCTGGAAGAATGTGCACCATAATTTTGTTGGTGAATGCTTTGAATGGTGGGATTCTGGTGGGTGGATGTTTGCTTTCTTTTTGATATTTTTGTATTGTTTGCATTTTTGACAATAAGTATGTCTTAACCTTAGGAAAGAACAACCAGATGGTAAGTCAATAATTCAGTAAATAATGTTAGATCCAAATACATGAGAACTAGGGTTGTCTGTCAACATTGGAGGGAAGCGGGACTGGAGGATGGTGGTGAGCATGCTTTCCCACCAGGTGCATTTAACACAGTAGTTGGCACTTTGTTAAGCCTATTAACACCTTTTTGGTTGGTCCAAAAGTCCCTAACTAGAATAACATATACTTGTTATGAAAATAATGCTAATAAAAAATATTCACTGTATTTTTTAGGCCATTGCCATAAGTTATTTGCCTGCAAGATTGTGTTGCTCATCCCACGTTTTGGTGGGAGCAAGCCTGTAGTTATAAAAAATAATAGTCTACATTTCGATTTATTGACTTTATGGGCTTGAATTCAAAGCCATAAATGACAGTATAATGAACTTTACAGCTGTTAGTTAGGGAAGAGGCCAGTGTGTTTAAAATATAGGAAAACTGGAGAAGGAAAATAAATATTTACCTAAATGTAAAGTAATAAGTATTAAGGTGATGTGACGTTGCAGAGAAACTTAGACAATTACTCAAGCTTCAGGGGTTGCTTTGTCACCATTGGGCACCACAAACGAAGGAGGTTAGGTGTTCTGCCACTGGTAATGTATTGTCATAACTGATATTTTCCCAACTCTTGTTTTTTTCCAAAGCCTTTCAGTATAATTGTTAATATTCTGAGCATTATATTGTCTTTAATTATAGAAAAAATAGTATGCAGATACATAAATATTTGTTAGGTAATGATTGGTGAATTGAAGGAAAGTAAAGGAGAGATGTGAGTACTGAGTGAAGGGAGATCCTATTTTATAAGTGTGATCGGGATATGCTTCTCAGATGGGCTGACATTTGAGCAGAAACCTGAGTGAAGTGAGGGTATGAATCCTGCGATATGGAGAGAGGGCTGCATTCCAGCAGAGGGAGCAGCATGTGCAGAGGCCCTGAGACAGACTTGCTAAGGAGAACTATCTAGAACTATTTACCTGGTTTTGCTGCTGCTGGCCAAAAGAATCTCGACTCTAATTGTCAGATGTATCTACCCAGTTCAAATATTTATCTATAAAAAGATTTAAAGAAGGAATTTAACTTAGACTTTTTAACAACCTCTAGATATGTTGAGAATGGAGGAGCCCTCACCCTGTTCTTTGATTTACATGAATTTTGTTAAACACCACACAGTTTTGAAAGGTTATATATAGTGGGTTATTTTTCCTCACAAAGGATTTTCAATCCCTAGGTACCATGATTAAGAAAACAATCTCTGAAGATTGTCAGATGTCTCTTCCATTTACATTCCATGCTAATTTTACTCAATACTGTGATAACTCTGCATTTGACCCCTTATTAATAAGCCTTAGTCTTTGATTATGAGTTTGTTCAGAGTAGCATCTGATTGTTGAGAGGTAGAGACCCAGGGTTGACTCCACCTAGTTGAGTCTGGAAAAGTGGGTATTCATTTTCCTTGGAAAGATGCTATCAGTATTTGGATTCTTCTTAAAATTCAGAATGGAAACATAGAGACACCACTTCCAACAGTGAGAGTCAGTCCTCGTTGTTCACAGTGCTATTCACCTGGTGCCCCTCAAGCTATTCTTTAGGCTGAGGCTCATTTTCAACTCAGAAGAATATATTATCAGGGAAATTCTTCTCTTATAGACATAAAGTCCTTTTCTCTGCTGGGAGGAGAAGGTGGAAATAGAGGAAGAATCAAGGATGATAAGAATTGAATGTCTTTGCTTCTACTCCTGGGGGAAAGAAGACGAGACACAGGAGAATATGACAGGAACAAGTTTGCTCTTCACATCTCAGGTTATACCTTGGGAAATTCCTAGCACTACACTCAGCATGGTTGGAAATGATAAGGCAAGGCAGTGAATTAGAATTAGTTAAGGCAAATGTCTGGGTAAGTGGGACTGAGATAGCAGTACCATATTTCCACAGCTTGAGCATCATATCTAGGGACCCCAGAATTTCCCATGTGCTCTGATAGGAGGCACAGAAGGACTTAAAAGAGCTAGATTATAAAGGAGGGCAGGGGTTGTTGCTGCAGAGAGTGTGTCCTGGTGCT
This sequence comes from Chaetophractus vellerosus, assembly GCA_004027955.1. NCBI lineage: Eukaryota > Metazoa > Chordata > Mammalia > Cingulata > Chlamyphoridae > Chaetophractus > Chaetophractus vellerosus. The sequence continues at coordinate 17,810 of PVKH010005018.1, forward strand.
ACAGAGGGACAGTGGACTTAAGCAGCTGATGTTAGCACAAAAGCCAAATAAAGCAGGTGGGACAAAATGCATCTCAGCAGATATGGACAGAGCATATTCAGTGACTAAGTGGGTTAAGCATGATTGCAGGGGAAGGCAGCTTAACCCACTGAGACTATAGATTTCCTTGGGAGGGAAGCAGGAAGAATGACGACGGGAATAATTAAAAATTGAAAGGGTTTATATAATGAAATACCTGAGTTAATAACACCCCAAAGAGACTGTTGAACCTAAAAGGACCAAGCTCCCTTGAAATTATTTGAAAGATTTTTTATCTGCTTAGTAGAAATGGAAATTTGAGACAGGATGACATCATCTTTGGATTTTAAAAGTGCATTTTTTGCACATCTGAGTTATAGTGTGTAAATTTCAACTCTTGCTCTATTAGTATATTTGGCATTCTACACAGTAAAAGACTTATTGCAGGTCATGCAAGCTATCCTGTGCCAAAACTGATGAATTTGCTGCTTTAAACCACAAACAATCCTCCAGTGAAGAGATATTCAAAATTTCCACAATTCTTCTTAATTTTAATATCTCTGAAAATTTCCATTCCCACCACTCTGCACAATGTGGTCACATTATAGTTAAAATTCCTCTTAGGCACTCCTAATGAACCCCGGTAAAACCTTTTAATTTCCAGAATCTGGTGACATCTACCTTGGTTGACTTGCTTCTCTAGTATCTGTCCTAGCTCAGCTGTCCCAGATCCTCAGGTGGCTGCATGTATGTCTTGAGCCTGTCCCAATCAATACCAATATCTCATCCATGGATCTGCCTTCCCTCTCAGGGCATGAGCTAACTTAAGAGAAAAATAGTCGATGTCTGAAGATATGGACTCATATTCCATCTTCAGTCTGGGGCATCCACTCTCAGAGGTTACATGGTTACCCCTTGTATCATCCACTCTGATTTTCTAAGGCTGTCAAATCATTTGCCTTAAACAGAGCTCTGGTCCTCCGCAGGCATGTTCAAAGTCCATTACTGTTTCTGTTGTATTCATTTTTGTCCCCAGAGACATTCTCATAAAATTTTCATTTCCATAGTAGATGGTGTTTCAGTTCTAGGGTATGGCTTGGTTTCAGAGAAGCTAGACAATCTGCCTTGTATTTTCAGGGTCAATAATATTAGCAGCTATAACAAATCTTAGTGGCTTGCTTCTGGATTTCATTGTTGTCTGCAGAAGGTTGAGGGGCTCTCTTCAAAGCAGACACTCAGGAATCCCAGCTTCTTCAATCAATGTGACTCTACCATTTGAGAACACTTTAGTCCCAGTTACTTAGATAAAGTAAAGTGTGTGCAAGAGATGTTTTAGGGGTTAAGAATAGAAGTGGCACACATCAATTATATCCCCATCTGCTTGTACCTGCCATCCCTCTCAAGAGGTCATCTAACTTTTTGAAGGCAATCCATGTCTGAAGAAAGACTGAGAAATATTGAGCAGTACATGATATGAGTGAGCACTAACAATGCCTGCCATTGCCTGAGCACCCAATCACATGGCTTTTACCTCTTCACACATCCTCAGGGGAGATACCTTGAAATCCCAGTTAGTCACAGCATCCAGCTCAGGGCGTTCTTTTAAGCCAAAGTATGCCTGCTGTTGACCTAGTCTACAAACTAAAAGACAAGACATCTCTCCCTCCTACTGGCCCTCCCCTATACCTTAAATACAATAATGATCAAGAAGAAGATAAACTTAGTTAATTTCTCTTGGGAAAAGAGAATGAAGGACCCTCAAGAACCACTGAGCTGCAAGTACTGTAAAGGCCTGCTACTTAGGCTCTGATTCTGCTCTCTAGGAGGGAATATCTTATTCAATATTTTTCTGTTTCTTTATTCTGGCCCTTGAGAGGATTTCCTTATCCATAACTCTTCTTGGCTATATCTGAAATGGCTTATTGGTGGCTATACAGCCTTCATCCTTGGGGTTACTTCCATTCCAGTGCAGGGAGGAAGAGTATTGAAGGTGAACACAGTAGGTTTTGTGGGCCAAGCAAGGAGGTGGTACAAATTACTTCTGTCCAAATTCTAGAACTCGGTCACATGGCACATGTAACTGCAAGAGAAGGTAGGAAATGTGATCTACATGTTCACACAGGAACAAGAGAGAGTTTCTCCCATACATGTAATAGTATTCTGGAATTTAATCATCCTGGATAAAGTATTAACCTAACTATCTGTCTGCATTGACTGAGGCAAAAGAAAATCTTATTTCCATAAATCAGAGGCTATTTTTAAAAAATGCTTCCAAATATTACAAAGGTTTCATTTCACTCAAATTTTCACATCCTTATCCACCCCCTGCCCCAAACTTAATGATTTCCCTCTGAGGCTGGGTTGGATAATAGTATAGATGACAAAATTATCCCTTCCTGCCTACTTTCAATCACTGAACAGGGACTAGTCGGCATATCATTATCTCCTAGAGTCTCCTACTAAAGGAATGCAAATACTCTACATCACTTCACCACCTCTTTCCCTTTCTTCTTTCTCTCCAGGAGAGATGAAACAATTTGTTTGGAAAAGTTGGGATGAAATAACATGGACATACTTGGCTTAGACCGTCCTTCCTTCCTCTTGGGAGCAAGCCTACCCCCAGCCAGGAGCAGACCGTCTCTCTGTACTACCATATTGCAAGTTGAAGATAGTCTTTTTCTCTGAGGGATTGGCAGGTGGTCTGCAATTTTGAAGGTGAATTTCACCTAGTAATCCACGGCAGCATTTGTTTTACCATCTGGTGAACATTAAACAATATGTCAAGGAGCAACAAAATTGGGGATTACAAATTACATGTGGAGTGATGATGCTTTCTCTTTGAGCCAATGTTTGGATTCTTATTCTTCAATGTGTCAGCAGGGCTTTTTATCTTCTTGTTTCATATAAAACTTCTTTACTGCTAAGTTCTGGGCAAGAGGCTTAAAATCCTGGGTAGCACATATTTGGCTTTGTTTGGTGCCCACAGAAAAGTGAATTTTTATAGCAATGGATCATTTAAGCTTGGGGAAAGGCAAGACATCACTAGAAGCCCAATAGAAGAACAACCAGGGCTTAAAAGGCACAAACTCCAGTACAGGAAAGAGAATCCTTACAAGTCTTTGGTGAGTTGAACATTAGTTGCCTTCTTTAAACTCAAGAGAGCCTGAGCATTAATAAAGCTCTACTTTTAAATCCTTAGCACCAGGATTAGGTAGGCAGTGCTAGACCAACTACCACAAATTCAATTGAGTCAGAAGAAAATTTTGGAGTCATTAACCCTGAGTTCATACACTTGTTCACAGATTCACAAAAAGAAAATTAATGCAGTTATATACACTGACGTGGAGGTATTGCCTTTGACTTGAGGAACATGCCTAAGAAACTTATGGAGTTTGAGGGTGGAGAGAAGGCAGTTCATGAGGTGCACATGGCAGGGATACTGGAATTTGTTAGGCCGCTGGGATAGAGTGGGGCCTAAGCATGAACAGTAACTTCAGTTCTCATACCTGCTCAGGATGAGTCTCCAGTGGAAACAAAGGTGGGTCGGTAAGCTTCTCCTCTAACAGTCATGTTTCTTAGGACTAAGAAAATTCCTAACAAGAAGTTGTGGCATTGCCGTCGTGGGATATTACAAAATGGCCGTTATCCTTCTCCCCTCCCTGAATCTCATTTCTTTGCAATGTGACTTTGTAGCTCCTTTAATCAAGGAAAGCTCATTAAAAAGTCACTAAACAAATGATGAAACAAACAGCCACGAGCAAAAGTAAGAAAAGACAACATTTTAGATCTTCAAAGTCTTAATAATCTGAAATGATTATTTATGACATATTAAAAAAATAAAAGATAAATAGGAAATAATGAAGAAAAATAAAAGGTTATAAAATACTCAGCAGAATTTATAAAGGATCAAAGAAAACATCTAGAAATCAAAACTGAAATTTTTGAAGTTGAAGATATAATGCATGGGTTAAGCATTAAACCCAGACCAGGAAAGAATAAGTGAATTGGAAGACAGATTCATCCATTCAACAAATACTGCACATCTACAGTGTGTCTATCCTTGCCACTTGGGATATACCAATGAAAAGAAAGCCAGGCAGAGATGTCTGTCTTCAGGTAGTTTACAGTCCTAAACAAAGAGACAGATAAGGCTAGGAACAATAAACACAATGTATAATATTTTAGAAGAGGGAGCATACTGCTGAATAAAAGAGAAAACAGATCTTGGTAAGAGGTATAGTTATACCAAGGTGAAAAGGGAGGGAAAGTTTAAAGAGGATGAAAAGGGTGGGGATCATTGAAAAAGTCACAATTTGAGCAAAAATTTGAAGGAATTGAGGAGGCAGTCTAGGCACAGAGTGACAGAGATAATGTCATATTCTTACCAACCTGTTTAAATTTCCCCATGGACACACAGGAAGAATACTTTCCCAGACCTCCTTCATTCAGTTGACATTGTGTATTCTTATCAACGAATGTGGGAGGAATTGAGTCACGCATACCATGTTCTTTCATCACAATGCAATTTAGTTTAATACCAGAAAGAAAAGGTAAAATTAAAAATGCATGGGTTTGGAAATTAAAACACCTCGTAAATAACTTATTGGTTAAAGAAGAAAGCATGTTAGAAATTTAAAATTGCTTTGAGCTGAATGATAATGATATAAGAAATAGCATAGAGAGTTCCAAAGAATATATAAACTTTGATATATTTACTAAGATGCATTTCAGAAAAGTAGGGTATGGAGAATGTCCAATTAATGGTAGTGGAATAATTGGTATCCAGATGGGAAAACAAATAAAATAGGAT
>PVKH010005019.1:7571-22708 GCA_004027955.1 Chaetophractus vellerosus
GGCATATTTATTTTCATTTTCAAAAGACTGGTGAAGAGTACCAGAAATATGACTTTTTACTCAACATAAAAAACAAACCATTAGTCAAAGACCGAAGTTAGGGTCAAGGAACTTCAGGGTAGACGAGGTAGAGCAAGGCCACCAATTCTTTGGCCACTCCTAACATTAACAATGAACTAAACTGAGTCTTTAAATGGCTGATGGCATTTTTAGACTACCCCAAAATAGCAAGGGTTCAGCCTGCAAGAGAACTGAATAGTCTGTGGAGCACGCATGGCAACAACTGATGTGATGTCTTCTCACTTCTCCTACAGATAATGAGCTGCCCAGCCAAGGAAGTCACACTCCAAGTAACACAAGCGATGGCTCTGGAAAGAACACCACCGCTCACAATGAGTTTGACACTATTGTGCTGCCCATGCTTTACCTCATTGTATTCGTGGCAAGCATCTTGCTGAATGGTCTAGCAGTGTGGATCTTCTTCCATATTAGGAATAAAACCAGCTTCATATTTTATCTCAAAAACATAGTGGTTGCTGACCTCATAATGACATTGACATTTCCATTTCGAATAGTCCATGATGCAGGATTTGGACCTTGGAACTTCAATTTTATCCTCTGTAGATATACTTCAGTTTTATTTTATGCAAACATGTACACTTCCATCGTGTTTCTTGGGCTGATAAGCATCGATCGCTACCTGAAGGTGGTAAAGCCATTTGGAGACTCTCGCATGTACAGCATAACCTTCACCAAGGTTTTATCTATTTGTGTTTGGGTGATCATGGCTGCTCTGTCCTTGCCAAATATCATCTTAACAAATGGTCAGCCAACGAAGGAAAATATTCATGACTGCATGGACCTTAAAAGTCCCTTGGGTGTCAAATGGCACAAGGCAGTTGTTTATATCAACAGCTGTTTGTTTGTGGCTGTGCTGGTGATACTAATCGGATGTTACATAGCCATATCCAGGTACATCCATAAATCCAGCAGGCAATTCATCAGTCAGTCAAGCCGAAAACGAAAACATAATCAGAGCATTAGGGTTGTCGTGGCTGTGTTTTTTACATGCTTTCTACCATATCACTTGTGCAGAATTCCTTTTACTTTTAGTCACTTAGACAGGCTTTTAGATGAATCTGCACACAAAATCTTATATTACTGCAAGGAAATGACACTTTTCTTGTCTGCATGCAATGTGTGTCTGGATCCAATCATTTACTTTTTCATGTGTAGGTCATTTTCTAGAAGGCTATTCAAGAAATCAAATATCAGAACCAGGAGTGAAAGCATCAGATCACTGCAAAGTGTCAGAAGATCGGAAGTCCGCATATATTATGATTATACAGATGTATAGTGGTTAAAGGCCCCGAGGCTTTCTGTGGTTTTTTTGAAGTGAATATGTACAAAGTGTAAATAAAAGTTTCTTTTGATTAACCTTGCTTGAGTCCATCAAAAGATGGATATAAAGAGAACTAAAATGGTCTGAAATTTGGGTATGACGTGAATCTGAGAAAAATATTAAAAAACGAGGGGGTGGACAGCTGAACAGCAAGGCTCACCACTCAAAGTCTAGGAGCAGAATGAAGGGGCAGAAACCACCACAGCCACGTCGGTGCGCTGCAGCCCTCTGCTGCTGGAAGGCCGCTTTTGCAGAGAAAGCAATGTGCAGAGAAGAGAATGCTATTTAGCCTTGAGGTTCAAAAACAGAGGGAATAAAAACAGAACCAAAAAGGATGGTTTCCAAACAGCTCATTTGATGCTCATTTTCTCCTTGTTACACACAAACCCTGGAGTCTTCACTCTTTTGCAAAGGCACCAGCTGAGCAAGCACTGATGAAGTGCCTGATCTGTGCCTAGTACTGTACTAGGAGCTGGGAGAGCATTAAAAGAGGAGAAAGTAAAGGTGTATTTGCTGACTAGAAAACGACATTCTGGTTAACTACTAGAGACAACTGCCCCCTCCATCCTCCCACGACCCCCACACACAAAATAGTACAATACATCATTGAAACTCATGTAAATGGTTGGCAATTTTTTTTTTTTAATGAAGTGAGCAAGAACGAAGGGGCAAGAATAACTTATACCAACAACATCCACAGTTGGACGTGATGCAGAGTTCACAAAGTGTCTGGTCAGTCAGGCCTGACAGAGGGGTTGGTGGCAAAGACGTTAGAAGAGTTGCCTGAGGACCTCTGTGAAAATGTCTGTCTCTCCATCAAGGTTCCAAGTCCATAAATTTAAGGGGACACCCCAGTATGTGCATTTATAGACACCATACCTGGTAATTTTTATAGCCAGGAGTTATATTAAAATAGCCATGTTTTAGACCAGCTAACGTGAAAAGGGAGTTTGAAAGGCTAATTCCTTTCTCCACCTTCCCTATTAGGTCCAGGAAGAGTTATAACATCCCCACAGAAAAAGGAGAAGCAATACTACAGCTGGGAAAATACCTTCAGTATAACATGTCCTATCCTCTCTACCACACCACAGCTCTCAGTCAAAAATCTCAAAACTGGTAATACCAGCTTCACTGTGTGTACCTGATGTGAAATGTCCGGCCCACTTAGAACCCAAAGTTTAAGAACCCAACCCCCTTAACGGCATGACCTGGCTCCATTCAGCACTCCAGAGTTTATCGAGCACTTCCCTCAACATATCTCACTTAATCCTCCAGCTCAGGCCTCAATCCTTTTTTTTTTTTAAAGATTTTATTTTATTTTATTTTATTTTATTTTTTTGGTTACATATCCACCCTGCCTTTCTGCTTGCTCTTGCTGTGTGTCCATTCTTCTGTGTTTTTCTATGTCTGCTTCTTGTCTCCTCCCATCTTTGCGGCGACGTGCCGAGTCGGCCCTCCGCGGAGGCCGCTCACTCCGTTCGTGGGTGGCTCCATTCCGTTTTCACAGGCGGTTCCGCTCCATGTTTTGCGGGCAGCAGTGCTCTGTGTTTTGCGGGCTGCCCAGCTTCCGCGCTTTGCAGGTGGAAGCTCCGTGTTTCATGGGTGACTTTGCCATGCCCGTGGGGGCTCCGCCCTGTCCGTGGCGGCTTTTTGCCTTGCCCACGGCGGCTCTGCCCCGCCCACGGCGGCTTGCCTTTCTCAAGGCCATCTGCCCGCTCGGAGAGGTCGCCGGGAACCGAACCCGGGGCCTCCCATGTGGTATACCGGCGCTCTTATCCACGGAGCTATCTAGCCGGGCCCAGGCCTCAATTCTAAGGGGCCTTTAAAATAATGTGAGCCTCATTTTCATGTTTCTAAAATTGGATTTGCAATAGAACTGTTGGGGATATTTAATGTGATGGTGATTTAATTTCCCTGAAGTATTTTTAAATCAATGGGACAATCCTAAAATACAGGGCAAGAATAAAAAGAGAGCATTATTCACATTTTTTTTAAAAAGCCATCAAAATCACACTGCTCATATTTTACACCAATGCCCATACTGTGGTCAGACAAATTACTTTTCCAGGATAACCAACAATGAACCATGTGCATGAATAAAATAACAATAGAAATAGTATAAAATGCTGTGCTAATGTCAGAAACAACACATAATACTCCATTCATTAATACCAAAGAAAATAAGAATTCTATTTGGTTGTGTTTTTTAAAAATTAATTGATAATTTAAAAACAATCTAAAATCTGAAATGTAAAATTTCTTAATAGGACTTTTAGATTACATTTACTATTTCACATCCTCTCTGGCAACAAAAGCATAGAACTTCTTCCTTTTATGCAGATGGGAAACACATTCAGAGAATTTCCAAAAGGAAATTTTTTCTGTTCTTCACAAAACATTAAAAAAAGAAACTGAACTTACAGAAAATCTTTCAGTGGAGGTATTACTAACTCTGTTCTACTCATCATACTACTTCTTAAGTGATACTTTATTACCATTTCCAAACATTATGCCAGTATTTTGTTTCTCAATTAAAGCTTCACAGGAATGGTAACTAGGAAAATCTATAAATTTAGATTAAAGAATTAAGTCAAAATAATGTGTGTAAGTCGTGGGGGGACTGCCTGTGTGTTTGCACATGCACACAAGAGAGTACAGCTTCAACAGGGAAATTTTATGATAACCATGGAGAAATGTGATATAGTGGTAAAAAATCTTGGGGGTCACAAAAACCTTGTAAACAGAGATTTTCCCCAGACTAAACATGATAAGAAGTCAATTACAAAGTCAATAAATACTTAACCAGGCACACAACATGTAAAAAGACATTATGCTCAGCATGATGTTTAGAATAACTTTTGGGTATCCCTTAGTGACTTCTAAAAGTAAACACTTTTTATCAAATACTCTTCAATTTCAATATGATGCAAGCATCTGGTAGATAGAAAATTTAGCACACATACTAGCCCTCCACCACCACCTAGTGATAAGAATAGGTAACACAGATGAAGAAAACTGCTGTCTTATTTGCAGCACTGGGTGAATTTGCTCACGGTCTGAGTAAGAAAGAACTGGGCAAATAATTGACCACACAGTAATATGTCCTAACGCTTTGCCACAGCCTTCCTTTAGTCATCATGAGTGCTGATGTATTAAAAAACAACAGAAAAAAAAACAGTCATGAAGCTCCCTGGAACTATGTAAGATGAAAATATTTGGAAAGAACAATTAAGACCAAGAAGAAGCTATCTTACAAAAAGAGTAAAAACCGAAAGGGTGCATAATAAAAACATGGAGCTCATGTGGAAAATGCTATGAATACTGGCCACTCCTTCTTAACTAACAATGAAAATGCAAAAATCAAACATAATTAATCTATGGGTTTAAAGTACACAAAAATCATTATTAGAGTTGAAGATGGAGGAATAAGACTGTCAAGTGTTAAATAATTTTCATTTAACACACCAAGAAACTAATGGGACTCAAATGCCAACTTTGGTTTTGAATACTAAATTTTTCTTAAAAATCACAGTGGGATAAGAAAATATCTAAAATGATAAAAATGCTACAATGTTCCTGTTAGATCGCGCATCCTTTTCTCTCTCATTTGGAAACTCAAGATAGAGAATAAACTGTAGATCCTTCTTATCAAATAGTTTGTAGTATACATCTTTAATAAAAGTAAAGTGGTCAATTTCTCTCTGAATTATGCCTGAGAGTATCTAGTGGTTGCAGTCTGTGACATCTCCATAGCAACTCTCAGGAATCAGCCACATCTCTCTGATTAAATCAGCCTAGCTTATAAACAAGAACCTGGAATACTCACCAAATTTCCCAGAGCCCCAAAATCTGAGCCTGGGATTCAATGCAATAAACAAGACTTTCCAACAGCACCTGGGACATGTTTATATATACACATATGCAGAAAAACACCTGCTATCCTGCTAATAGATTTATATTTTAAAAATGTGACTCAACCCCTTAAACTATGAGTTTTCAAAAAGCCTGAAATATCCCATTGAATGCTTAATATTGTTACTGCTAGCCTAAACCAAAATACTTTTAATTAACATTGAAATCCCTCTATAAATTTCCAGCAATAAATTATCTGTGTGGCCTTCAAAAAGTTTGAATCATACCATGTTTTCAAATTCTTTTATGTCCTTTTATGCAGCCATAGAAAGTTCACCATTAGACTCATTGGAAGAATAAATAAATATGTAAGTAAATAAATATCAGGCAGAACAGTTTATACTGTATTAATTTGGAATCATCTAGATCAGGGCTTTTCCAGCCCTATCACACCCAATGCCCGCTTTTTATGATATATTTTAACACATTTGTTTAATACACAGACATCAAAATCATAGATACTATAGTCTACTTACACATACAATTACATATACATGCAGGCCTTGTTTTGCATAGTAGTGTAAAACCATAAAAATGACTATACAAGCTGAAACTTGCAAAGCAATCTTAGTAATCAATGGGAAAAATTAAGATTGTCCCATGACCTTTAAAAATTTGTCAAAATTAAAAATTTCTTACTGTTGGTTATAAATAAATAGGAAAATGGAAAAGTAATAGGTTTTAAATATTAAAAATATTGAGAATTTAAGTGTTCTCGATCTTTGTAAAAAAAATTTATCAAGAGTAGTTTAAATACTCTTTGCCTTCTTATGATGTACAGTGAATATCTTTTCTATGCCTTATAGAACTGTCATACTCTTAAGTTTGTGTCTGCTACTAACATTTTCTCCTCTGTTCTCTCAATGTCATGAAATCTCTCCAAGGCTTCCTTTAAGTTTGTTGCCAGAAACACTTTCTCTGTGACACCATCACCCTGTTCATTAGGACCATTTTCCTCATTTATTTCAGTGGGTTCACAGTCTACAAATACTATTTGAAAGACATCTATATATAGATATATAGATATATATATAGCTATATATCTATAGATATAGATATATAGATATATATATAGCCCGTATATACCCCTAAAGTCAGAGATTAAAAAGATATTATAATAATAATAATGATAAATCTTATGTAGTGCTTACCAGTCACTGTTCCAAGAACCTTATTTATACAAAATTTTTAGTCTCTATCACAACCCTTTGAAATGGGTGTCCTATTATCCCCATTTTAGAGATGAGGAAACTGAGGCACAGAAGCAAAGAGAACATGGCAGGTAAGTAAATGATAGAGACAGATTATAAACCCTGGAAGTGTGACCCCAAAGTACATACAATTTTTGGTACTGCATCACTTTCTCTCCCCATCTCATTCAAGGAGAAATCTACTCAGGCTCCAGGCTCTTGAGTTGGAAATTCAAGTCATTCTATGCTCCTTTCTTTTTCTCATTCCCATTAACAACCCTACAGTAAATCCTGCCAATCAATTCTCAGAAATGGTGGACAAGCCAAGCTATGCCCTGTCTGGGTTTACACCTGACTTAGCTCTGGAACCACAGAAGGCTGTCTGGTCCCAAGGATGAACAAAGATTCTAGGGTACAGAAGACCTGGATGCTGCCACATACTGTGTGCCATGTTGAGAAAGGAAAATAAACCAACTGGCACCATTTTTAACTGCCTGTACTACTACTCAAGGCCTTAGTTTCTTCATTCTTCCCAGTCCCTCACACACTCCTTTTCTAGTCCTTTTAACACTGAATGGTTATTTTCTAACGAAATAAAAATAGCTGATATTTATTGAGCACTCCCTATGTACCAGGCACTGTTTTCAGAGCCTGACCTTTATAAATCCATTTAATCACTACAACAAACCCAGGAGGAATTATTAGCATTATTCTTACTTTAGAGATGAAAAAATTGAGGCACAGAGAAGTTAAGTAACTTTCCCAAGGTCACACATTAATAAATGCTGTTGGCAGAATCCATCTCCAGGCAATTAGCCTCCAGAAGCTTGAGTATTAACCACGAATCAATACTGAAAGGAAATGTATTCCCCAAGCCTTGCTTTTCACAAGTCTTGCTAATTTATGCTGCCAAAAATTGTTAATACAAATAATTGATATTAATACTGCAAATAAAGCTGGAGTTGAAATTGAGACACTGTCTAAACTATATCCTCAGTAATTTGTTTAATAAACATAATACTCAGTATTATGAGGACATTATGTTAACTAGGCCACTGGTTTTTTACAATTTTTAAATTTTTCTAACATATATATAGCATAACATTTCTCATTTAAAACCGGGTCACTTTTGAGCATGAAAGTGTCACTTATTAAGCTGGAACAACAGGTGTAAACTGGGGCAGTTTGGGCAAATGAGGGCATATGGTTTTCAGGTTCACAAAACATTTGCAAATACATGTCTACTTGAGGATTGCATTACTTAGTACAACAAGCAGTTGAGGCAAAGGAAAAATATCTCAATTAATCCAGCCATCTTCTCAAAGAGAAGCCCCCACTGTGAAGCTACTTCCATCCAGCTAACTAACACAAACTGAACTCCTGGATGTTGGATTACCAGCTATTCAACAAAATTTTCTAATGGACACTTCCTGGGAGCGTGGATAAATGATGCCTTGGTTTGAGTTTATTGCTAGTAGTTTTGCTTAATGACACAAGAAAAGAAAGCAGCCCATCCAAATTGCATATTTTCGTTTGCTATTGCTTCCTGAAGGAATACATCACCTAAATTTTAATTTAAATTATTTCTCTGCTACAAAGCAAAACCATCATTAATTTCTCTTAGCACTGTTAACTACTAGATAGAAAATTTATGCTTGGTGTGATTTCAAGAGATCTTTAGAAGCAGAGGCTGTATTTGTCCTTCCATGGCACAAGCCTCCATGGAGGCCACAACTAAACAAAGAGCCCGTCAGGAGCCCAGGCCATGTGAGGCCACTGATGTCGGCTAACAACTACAGCAAGGTAAGATTAACTCTTGTGAAGCTAAAACATGGTTCTGACGTAGTCCTACTAATGCAGCTTATCACATGTCCCATTCAACCTACCTCATGATCACTGAGCATCAGACAAGAGCCATCAGCACAGCTGCTTTTTGCAAGGCCCATTCAAGGACTAAATACAGAAGGTTGGCCTCAATGATTCTTTGTTCTGATTAAGCTAACAGGTCCATAGAAAACAGTATATAAATCACTGCTGTACTCAAATTATTAACTAAAGAGACATGCATTCTACACAGCTTTAATGGCCTAAAACCACAAAGGATTTCTCCATCAGGCCATCAAGGATAACCACGTAACCCTCACAAGATCCGGCAGTGCAAACAAGGGTGCTTAGTTAATATGAGTTTTCTGGATAGGGAAGAAGGTGGATTCTACACGACCTCATGTGTGGGGGGTGGAATCCAGCACGTGCTCACCCACAGCAGGTGCTCTGGCTTCAGTTAACCCTCACTCGGGCTCCCTTCCCCTAAACTTGCTGAGCCGTGCTCCTCCCACATGTCACTGTGGCAGGAACAAAAGCAGCATCTGTTTACTGAAACAACTCTGGGAAAGTTTATGTAGTACAAAGGAAGCATTTCCCTACATTCTTAACTCTCATTTCAGCTCACGCCTCTCTCCATGACATCAAGCCTCATTTTCCAAACTTGTCTTAAATTGCTACAAAGCTGAGCAGTTAGAAAGCTAAGTAAATAGACTCTTATAAAGCAGTGTATCATCCTGAATTACCTGTCCTAGGTTGAATCATTAAACAGGTCAGTAGCTCAGACACCTAAAAAGGGGGCTCAAGAGTGTAGATATACCAGCAATTAGGGGACTAATGCCCCTGGGATAATATTATTTAAAACATTTGTAGTGCTTGTTTTCAGATGAATTCCATCATCTCATTTAACTCTACCTACAGGAGCAGAGCACAGAGTTGGGGGATAGTTCTTGCCTCCACCCATTTTTTATTATTATTATTATACATCCCCCCCTTTTTGCTTGTTCTTGCTGTGTTCATTTTTTTTTTTTCTCTGCGTTCCTCTGTGTCTGCTTGTCTCCCCCTGCTGGGGCGACCTGCCGAGTCAGCTCACCAGTGCGGCGGCCGGCCTGCTCATGGGGGCTCGCCCTTGCTCACGGGGGCTTGCCTTTGCCCGCAGGGGCTTTTGCCTTTTTGCCCGCCCGCGTTGGCTTGCCCTCTCGAGGCAGTCCGCCCGTTCGAGGAGGCCCGGGGACCGAACCCGGGGCCTCCCATGTGGTAAACCAGCACTCTACCAACTGGACTATACAGCCGGCCCCTCCACCCATATTTTGTTAACACGCATTCACTCAACAAACACTTCTGAGTGCCACTATGTAGTGGATACAGGAGATGCCAAATCAAAACACGTCAACAAGGACAGTCGTTGCGCATTGTAGCTAGACGTGATAAAAGCCCACAGGCTGCATTGGAAGAGTAGTCTCAAAACGCTGAGGTCTCAGGGACACTTCCAGAGGAAGAGACAGTTGAGGCAAGTCTCGAGAGCAGATGGGAGCAGGATGAAGATAATGAGAAATGACGCAGTTCCTGAGATACTGAGGTGTCAAAGAAAATGCCCTCTTCTGCTTCCTCGGCATCTTTCCGAAAAACGATATGCAGAATATACACACAGCAGTTCTTGATTGAACCAGTTAAAGTTCTAAATTTTGATTCCTTGCTAACATCATTCCTTCTGATTCTTAGCATTATAGTCAATCTAAATACCAGCAAGGCAAAACATTTGCTTGAACACTTCAACTAATTGGGATTTGATATTCAGCACATTACTCTGTTAGTGCCTGTACCAAAGCGTGAATTTGTAAACTGTCTATAAAATATGTAAATGTATATGACAATTCATTTCATAAACTGTTACTTATTTCAATCTACCAGAAGGTGGAGATGTCGTACCAGACATTTGTTTCGCCATTATAATTCCCAGATAAAGGCAGGTGCACAGTTGCCAATGAATTCCAATGCCTATCACTCATTGCAGAAGTTTTGTTAAAAAAAAAAAAGGCATTATTTTACAATGCAGTAACTAATTATATTTTAAAGATATAATTCCTGTTCCCCTCTTCCACTACTCCAAATTAGTGCACTGAGTCTGGTAGGATTTAATGTTTCAAATAGGGAAACACAAAATGGCGTTTCCGCATTCAATGTCTTCCTGCCAGATGACCCTTCTTAAAAACGCGTCTTCAATTACTTTACTACAATGCCTAAAAACTTCAAAGTGTACTAAATTATGTACTCCTCGGCATGCCATTTGGGCTTCTCCTCTGCTCCCCATTCCTACAATCATGCCTTCGCTCATGCCCTCCTTTTAATCCTCAGTTGACTTTCATATAAGTAAAAGAGCCATCCAGCAAGAAGCATTTCAGATGCCAGCTCTCTCCTAGGCCTTTAGAGGACAACTGACAACTACCAAACTCACTTCCTTTAAACATCCTTGTAGTGTGTAATTTCACAGAAAGTTCATACTCAGCCTTGTGCTAAAAACCCTCTCTATAATTATCCCAGTATATTTCTGAATTTCTAGTAGAATCCTGTCTGGAGCCACAACTCTAAAACACACACACACACACACACACAAAGAAGATTATAAATCACTTGAGTACAAAGCCTTCTTTATGAATCATTTTATTTTAATGATGGAACTCAGCTGCTACTGTAAAATAACTTATTGAAAAGGTTCATATCTAACTAAACGTCCACCAATAGGAACTGATTAAATAAAGTATGGAGTACTACAAAACCATGAAAAAGAAAAAGGTGTATCTATATATGCAAAAAATTAATGCCTCCATGGTATCAAGTAGGGAAAAATCAAAGTGCACGAGTATGTCTTAATAACTGTCCAATGAAGCAATCTGGAAAAATCTGTGAAAGGACACTAAGTTATTTTTGAGCTCACATACTTAAAAAAAAAAAAAACTTCAAAATAAGTAATGTTATGAATACACATAGTTGAGTTTTGGAGTAAGGAACAAAATAGGACATTTAAGGAATCAAGAAGTAAGAAAGTACTGCTTTTATAGGCAGTTGATGAAAGACTAGATGGAAACTGACTGGAAACAATAACAGACATATTTTGGGATTATGTATGTTAAACTCTATTTGTAGTATGAATACACAGGGGATGTTTATATATAACCAGTCATTACTACAAGGCAGGGTCCTGC
The DNA here is from genome assembly GCA_004027955.1 of Chaetophractus vellerosus. NCBI lineage: Eukaryota > Metazoa > Chordata > Mammalia > Cingulata > Chlamyphoridae > Chaetophractus > Chaetophractus vellerosus. Next base: position 19,100 of record PVKH010005019.1, read on the forward strand.
CTGAAAATGGTATTGGGGAAAGGAAAAGTGTTAGGGTATCTGGGGGTATATAGGGTGGATTGGGGATGGTGGTCATATTAGGGGCAGGACTGGGGAGTCTGAGAAATAGATTAATCAGGAGGAAATCTCACAGTACTTCAATCTCGAGATTCCACAAAAGGAAATGGGAAGAAGTTGAGGGAACATGGAACTATTTAGCAGAACTCAAAACATCACAGATAAAAGGAAAACAAACAATTGACTATTTTAACTCTTTCTTTTTTTTCCCCTCCTTTCTTTTTTTGACAGTAAGACTCCTAATAGCAGGGAACTTGTCCTCTATTATTTTATTGTTATGTATTGTGTTGTACCTGGTGCCTACTGTTAAAAAAAAAAAAGCCGTTTGTGTTGATAAACATCATAATAAAATCTCTAATTTAAAAAACACCAATATATAATATACAATTGTTGGAAAGTTTTTCCAACATTAATATGATACTTATTTCCTATTTTAATAGAGAAAAGTATGTACAAGCTAATTCTTCCCATTTAAGCCCACATATGAAATGCTCGGCATAAACGTTATGAAAAACAAAATAGCAGTGGGCCAATTTAAAACCCTGCATTGAAATATGTCTGCATCATTCACAAATAAGCATGTTTCCACAATCTCCACACTCTGACAGCGAGGGCCCATTTTTCAACACCTGAATGACAGAGTGAAGTATGTAAATAAAGGAGTACCCATCTCCTAACAGTTTCCACCTAAGAAGGGTAACAGCAGACCATGTTAAGAACAGATTTCTATCATTCATTGACATCCAGTGGGAAAAAAAGTGACAAGGGAAGACTGATTGAAATATAAAAGGCCCCAGGAGGGCAGGCATAACTGTGTTTTTGTGGCATAAGCCCTTCTGGATATTTCTCCTTACTCCTTGGGTCTCTTCTAGTCTGTGGCTACTCTAGCCTTATTCTCTTTCTTGGTCTTTCTATGAGTCTTTCTTCTCATTAACATCACCCTACTAGTATCCTGCCCAACAAAATTTCTGCTTTCCATGCACATGTATGAGTGGAGTCCAAAGTGAAAAGTGTGGTAGTAACTGATAGAGGTCTGGGCAGTTGCAGTGAACTGAATAAAGAACAGTTAAGAAGTTGGGGTTCTGCCCAGAAGACGAATATTCCTCCAAGTGTTATAAGACTAGGGAGGCAGAGATGGTCTCACTTAGCTACATTTCTGATTTATCTGGACACTTTTGAAAGCATAGATTTACTGAGCCAAATTACAAGGATTCTCATTCAGTTCATTTGGAACTGGGTCTGGAAATCTGCATTTTAGAAGCTCCTAAGGTTATAATGGCAAGTCAAATATATGATCCAGAGCCTTAAAAGGGCTAGAGTGAACTGCTTCAGAAGCCCCAGAAGAGCAAGGGTTGTCAGATATTTCCTTTAAAAGCCTCCAAGTCATGGAAGAAAGAAACCTTTCCTCACCTGTCAGCAAAGTCCTATGTTCAAAACAATCTGTCCTGAGGTTCTAAGAGGAGGGAGAGGGAAGAATAGGTATTACATAGGACATTTTCGGGACATTGGAATTGTTCTGCATGACACTGCAATGACGGATACAGGCCATTATACATTGGTCAAAACCTATAAAATTGTGTGGTGCAAAGCGTAAACCATAACGTAAACTACAGACCATGGTTAGCAGCAATGCTTCAATATGTGTTCATCAATTGTAACAAACATGCAACACTAATGAAAGTTGTTGTTAATGGGGGAAAGTGTGTGTCTGGGGGCGAGGTGAGATATGTGGGAATCCCCTATATTTTCGATGTAACATTTATGTAATCTAAAGCATCTTTAAAAATACAAATTTTCTTTAAAAATCTGTCTTGAGACGCACAACCTTGAGAATATCGATTAAACACACAATTGGAAGTTTTTCTTCTCTGATACATATGTCTTCATTTTACCCATTGGAAACTTAACCACTGACTCTATCATCTGCCTTTGCTGATATAATGATTTAACCTGCACTAATTCATAGGCTTTTTATCACTTTGTCTCTTTACAGTGTTCATCTCCCACTAAAATTTAACAATCAGATGTTCCTGTTGAGAAAACACATTTTTCCTGTGTTTCCAACAAGGATTGTCCTAGTGCCCCTAACTCTTTTGATGAATTAATCAATCAGTGCTCACAGTTCATCTAGTTGTAAGAAAGAGATCCCGAGACTAGACGGGGAAAGGAACTCCAGACTCTGAATCTAAAGACCAGGGTCCAAAGTCCAGTCCTGCCTCCTCCCAAGTTTGGTGACTTAGTTAAAATTTCCAAGGCTCTATTGACTCATGTGTAAAAATATGAATAGCTGCCCCTCAAAGTGTGGCTATGTGGACTGACAGTGAAAGGATCTAACATAAAGTAAGAGTCCAGTCAAGTTTTCATGAGTATGTCTGCCTCTGTTTTGAGACACAGATGAGTTTTTCTTTTTGAGTACCTTGTAGGTTCCCTCCCTAACCCATCCTTGCCCTGCTGCCTGCCAACAAAACTATAAGTGGCAGCCACCAACTGGCTGCCCAAAAGCCAAATACAGTCCACAGATGGTTTTGTTTTGACCCACAGGGTATTATGCCTACACAGATTCATCAAGCATTTGATTTAGATGTCAACGTGTAAAATCAGGAGGAAAGCCATAAAAGTACAGCCAAGTGGTTCAAGAGCACAGGACAACAGGAACTGCCCTGCCAGGCTTCGAATCCCAACTCTTGGAGCTAAGGAACCTTAGTAAATTCTCAGTGACTCAGTTTCATCATTTATTAAGAATTAAGAAAAAGGTGAGGGAAGGGGATAGTAGCAGAACCTATCTATTTCATAGGGTTGTCGTGAGGACTCAATTGCTTAAAACCTATGTTTAGCACAGCACCTGGTATGCAATCAGCTCTTGATATTCTGTTTCCATGGGCTCATCCAAAGACAAATCAACACTGAATGCTGGCAAGCTCTAGCTGAGAGGCAGTTTCCCCTCCAGATAGGGTATGAGGTCTCCACTTCTCCACAATCCCCTTAATCCCAAGTGTTTTATATTAGGTCTACCTCACTTATTTGGATCACCTGCCACCAGGTGACACCTGTAGGGTAATCCCTGTGACCTTGGACTTTGCAACTCCTTGCTGCAAAGAGGAAAGTAAGCCATTCCATTTCCCCTTGTCAAGAAGGAGTCAACAAGCACAGGACTACCTCTCAGGAGAGCACAGAGACAGTTAACGGGTGTTTCTGAGCCTGTTGGAATGTGCAGTGTCTCCTGCTATACATCAGGGATGTCTTGAGAACTACAGATTAGAGACCTCATGCCAAACTGTCCATTTAATCATCAAAGTGTTTATACCTGGAGGACCCAACAATGTGTCCTGGCTCTGAAGGCTCGCTCTTTCGTCTCTTTTCCAGCCAGGTCCTGTCAAGCTATCAGGCCTCTGAGTATAAGCTGGTGGTGGTGGCCCCACTAGCAAAGCAGCAGTCAGGACGATGCAGGCCTGAGGAGGTCTGGGCGAGCGGGTACCCCTGGCAGGACGAAGTGGGGAGCTTCCCTAAACCACCTCTGTGTCCAAGGACCCTGTCTGCACCATGGAGCCCCAG
>PVKH010005020.1:0-22607 GCA_004027955.1 Chaetophractus vellerosus
TTTCATGATTTGTTAAATATTTCACAACAATGCAGGATGTTTGTGGGGGGGGGGAGTGATGTGTGGGAGCCCTGTATGATGTTATGCATGTTTGTTTTGTAAATTCACGATGTTTACTGAACACTTATAGTTTATGTATGTTCATGTATGAATGATACACTTCAATAAATTGTTTTTTTAAAAAAAGAAAGTAAAACAGAGCACTACAAGTGTTGAGGGGATGTGTAGAAATAGGAACACTCCTTCATTGTTGATGGGAATTGTAAAATGGTGCAGCTGCTGTAGAAGATAGTTCAGCAGTTCCTCAGGAAGCTAAGTATAGAATAACTACATGATCTGACAATCCCACTACTAGGTATATACTCAAAAGAAAGCAGGGACTTGACAGACATTTGCACATTGATGTTAATAATGTCATTATTCACAATTGCCACAAGTGTCCATCAACTGATGAATGGTTAAACAAAATGTGGTATATACATACAGTGGAATATTTTCAGCCACAAAAAGGAATGAAGTTCTGATGCATGTGACAGCATAAATGAACACTGAGGACATTATGTTGAGTGAAATAAGCCAGACACAAAAGGACAAATATTGTATGATCTTGCCAATATTAACAAAAAATAAGCAAGCTCATAGAGTTGGAATCTAGAATAGAGGTTACCAGGAGATAGATAGGGGTTATAGAATGGGAGTTGATGCTTAAGTTGTATGAAGTTTCTAATTAGGTTGATGGTAAGGTCTGGAAATGGGTGGTGCTGATGGTAGCACATTATTGTGAGTGTAACCAACAGCACTGAAGTATGTAGGTGAATGTGGTTAAAAGAGGAAACTTTAGGAGGTATATATCACTTGAATAAAAATTAAAAGATAACGTAGGACTATACAAGACAGTGAACCCTATTATAGACGATGGACAATATTTATAGTACAAGAATAAGAATGTTCTCTCATGAAATATAACAAATATATCATATTAATACAAATTGGTAATAATAAGGTGTATATGAGAAAAATATACCTAATGTAAATAATGGAGGATGTATAGAACTATTTTAATAGTCTTTTATCAATTGTTACAAAGATAACTACTGTTTTTTTTTAAAAAACAATTTATATAAAATCAATCGCAACAAATTTTTAAAAAAAAAACAATTTATATAAAATCAATCACAACAAATGTTTCACACCAATGCAAAGTGTTGGTGGTGCAGTGCTTTACAGGAATGTTGTATTTCATGCATGATTGTTTTGTAAAGTTACAACTTCTCTAATAAAAAGGAGTCAAACTAAACTACTGGTGTTGAAGTCCACAATAACTGAAATGAAAAATTCCCACGAGGGATTCAAGAGCAGATTGGAGCTGGCAAAAGGAAAAAATCAGTGAAGTTTAATAAGACAAGACACTTGAAATGAGTCCAGCTGAGGAACAGAAAAAAATATATATATATTAGAAACTGAAAGTGCCTAGGACATCTATGGGACACCAAGTATACCAATATATGCATTTTTATGGGAGTCCCAGAAAGAGAAGAAAAAAAGAAAGAGAGAACGGGGAAGAAGGAATATTCAAAGAAATAATGACAGATTACTTCTCAAACTTAGCAGATGTGAATATGCACATCTAAGAAGCTCAGAGAACACCAAACAAGATAAACATGAAGAAAAATATACCCCATAATATATTGTTCACAGTATCTAATGCAAAATATAATCAGAGTTCTGAAAACTGCAAGAGAAAAGCAACATGTTACATACAAGAGAGTTCCAATTAGATCGAGTGCCAATTTCTCATCAGAAACCATGGAAGCAAGAAGACAGTGGGCTGAAATACTTAAAGTACTGAAGGAAAACAACTGCTGGCTAAGAATTTTATATCCAGCAAGACTCTCTTTCAAAACTGAGGAAGAGATTAAGATATTCTCAGATAAAGAAGAGCTGAGTGAGTTCATCGCCACTAGACCTGCCCTACAAGCAGTGCTAAAGGGAATTCTTCAGACTGAAAGGAGAGGATACCAGACAGAGGTTCAAAACAGCATGAAGAAATAAAGACTGGCAGTAAAGGTAACCATTTGAGTAATTATAAATACCAGCATTGTTGTATTGTACTGTTTGGAATGTAACTCTACTTTTTTACTTCCTACAGGTGCTAAAATGCAAGTACACAAAAAGTAATGATAAATATATGTTTTTGGAAATAGTCTGTATGAAGATGTAAGTGGTATCAAGTATTTTAAAAATGATGGTGGGACTGAGGGTTACAGGAAAAGTATATGTGCCTGCTGTTGAAATTAATTTGGTATCAAACCAAATATGGCTGTTATATATGTGGGATGTTAAATTTTAACCCCATGGTTAAAATCTATCAACCACAAGGAAAATAGGTGAAAATATATATCCAAATATAAAGGGAAGGCACCCAATATGGCACAACACAAAAAAAAAACAAATAAATATAAGAGTAAACATAACAGAATTGAGGGGGGGAAAGGGTATGATAAAAGACTTACAAAGTCTAAATGGCAAAACAGCAGAAGAAAGTCCTGTATTATCAGTAGTGACTTTAAATGTAAATGGATTAAACTCTCAAGTCAAAAGGCAGAGATTGGCAAAATGGATAAACAAGCATGATCCAACTATATGCTGTCTGCAACAGGCTCACCTTAAATTCAAAGATACAAATAGGTTGAGGGTTAAAGGATAGAAAAATTTACCATTCAAGTAGAAACAAAAAGATAGTTGGGGTGGCTATACTAATATCAGATAAAATAGACTAAGTCAAAAACAGTTATGAGGGACAAAATCGTCACTATATACTGATAAAGAGGATTATTAAACAGGAAAATGTAACAATTATAAATATATATGCACTGTATTAGTCAGCCAAAGGGGTACTGATGCAAATTACCAAAAATCTGTTGGCATTTATTAAGGGTATTTATTTGGGGTAGAAGCTTACAGTTATCAGGCCATAGAGCATAAATTTCTTCCCTCACCAAAGTCTGTTGCTACTTGTTGAAGCAAGACAGCTGCTGACGTTTGCCAGGGTTCAGGCTTCTTGGGTTCCTCTCTTCTTGGGGCTCCATTTCTCTCCGGGCTCAGCTCCTCTGTTTCCTCCTCAAGGTCAGCTGTAGACTATCAAGCGAACGGTTTGTCTCTTCCTGGGGCTGTCTCTCCTTCCTCACCACCAAGCTCCTCTGTGTACTTGCTTCCCCCGGCTCCAGCATTAAAGCTCCAACATCAAAACTCCAAATCTGTCCTTTGCTATGTCTTTTATCTTTGATTCCCGACCCACCAAGAGGCAGCACTCAATGCCCTGCTGACTGGCCCAATCAAAGCTCCAATCATAACTTAATCATGTCCAGATGAACAGACCAGTTTATAAGCATAATCCAATATCTATTTTTGGGATTCATAACTATATCAAACTGCCAAACTGCTACATGTACCTAACAGCAGAACCCCAAAATATATGAAGAAAATACTGACAAACTTGAAGGGAGAAATTAACAGTTCTACATTAATAGTAGAAGACTTTAACACACTATTCTCAGTGATGGATATTATCAGAAGATCAACAAGGACATAAAGAATTTGAATGATACACTAAACCAACTACACCTACCAGACATGTATAAAACACTGTACCCCAAAAAACAAAACACACATTCTTCTCAAGTGCACATGGGTCATTCTACAGGATAGACCATATGTTGGGTCCAAAGCAAGTCTCAATAAATTCATAAATATTAAAATCGTGCAATATATATACTCCTACCACAATGGAATGAAGCTAGAAATCAATAACAGAGGGAGAAGTGGAAAATTCACTAACATGTGGAAATTCAACAACATACCTTTAAATATCCAATGGGATAAGGGGAAATAAGCAAAATTAGGAAATATACCGAGTGCCGCCCTGTCCCCATCAGTCTTCCTTGCGTTCACCTCCGCACCTCCATGCTCTCTGTCCGGGTCCTGCTCTCCCCGCAGGCCGACCCGCAGCAGATCCAGGGGCTCAGCCTGGCGGACAAGAAGAATACACCCCTGGCCCTCAGCATCCGCGTCCTGCCCAGCAAGGCAGCCAGGAAGATCTTCCAGGAGCCCGCCGAGCCGCAGGAGAAAACTAAAGTACCTGCACCCAGCAGGGAGGGTGAACCACTCCTGATAGAAAATCCCCGCTGCTTTGCCATCTTTCCCATTGAATACCATGACATTTGGCAGATGTATAAGAAAGCTGAGGCTTCCTTTTAGACAGCTGAAGAGGTGGATCTTTCCAAGGACATTCAACACTGGGAAGCCCTAAAGCCCGAGGAGAGATTTTATATCGCACTTCCTGGCTTTCTTTGCAGCAAGCGATGGCATAGTAAATGAAAACTTGGTGGAGCGATTTAGCCAAGAAGTTAGAATTACAGAAGCCTGCTGTTCTATGGTTTCCACAATGCCACGGAAACACACATTCTGAAATGTATAGTCTCCTTATTGACAGTTACATTAAAGATCCCAAAGAAAGGGAATTTCTCTTCAATGCCATTGAAATGATGCCTGGCGTTGGATTGGGGACAAAGAAGCTACCCACGGAGAACGCGCTGAAGCCTGTGCAGCAGTAGAAGGAATCGTCTTTCCTGGCTCTTTCACATCGATTTTCTGGCTCGAGAAACGAGGATTGATGCCTGGCCTCACGTGTTCCAGTGAACTTATTAGCAGAGATGAGGGTTTACACTGCGACTTTTCCTGCCTAATATTCAAGCACCTGCTTCACAAACTTTCAGAGCAGAGAGTAAAAGAAATAATTACCAACGCTGTTAAGGTAGAAGAGGAGTTCCTCACTGAGCGCCTGTCTGTGAAGCTGATTGAAATGAATTTCACTTTATTTATTTTTGAATTGCAATTTAATGAAGCAGTACATTGAATTCGTGGCAGACTTATGCTGGAACGGGGTTTTAGCAAGGTTTTCAGAGTAGCGAATCCATTTGACTTCATGGAGAATATCTCACTGGAAGGAAGGACCAACTTCTTTGAGAGGAGAGTGGGTGAGTATCAGAGGATGGGAGTGAATCAAGTTCAACAGAGAATTTCCTTACCTTGGATGCTGACTTCTAAATGAACTGAAAATGTATTCTGACTTTGCTGGGTTTTTTTCCCCATGGGAAAAAAAATAAAACCAGCTACTTGAAACGTATCAACCAGCTACACCACTAATTGACCCTGATAGGAATATTCTTTGATGATATCTTTAAAACTGTGGAGCTACCTCAACTAGTCCTCTTCATAATACTAGTGGAGTTGCCTAGAAAGAGGACATCTAAGACCAAAGGCTAGTAGGATTTTTGTGAAAGATCTTGTTAGTGTTTGGTTTTTGCCAGCAGGTTGGCTGTAGATGACTTTCCTACAGCTGCACCAGGAGCAATCTTGGCTTTTGAGTGGGGAGACCCTCAAGCTAGTTGGGTCTGGCAGGATTAAACTTTCAGTTACTACCACAAGGCCGTTGGAAGATGTCATCCTCCTGCTTCAAAGCAGATTTTAAAGTTTGCTTATTAGTTTGTATATAAAACCGACACTTTTCAAGCAAATAAACATTGTACTGTCAAGCTAAAAGCCTAATATAGCTGAACCTTGTTGGTTTCTATACCAAATACAAAGTATTGAATCTATTACTTAATGGGAGCCAATTCCAAAATGTACTAGATGACTATAGTTAAACCTGTGTGGACAAAGCATGTTATTTCTAAGCTTTATTTTCTTTAATGAATTGAAGTATTTTATTTTAAAGTCCATCCTGTGCATACCTAGCTGTTATACCTAGTCGAGGCCACATAGAAGACAAGTTGTGGGTTTTATCCTGTAGCACAGTGGTATCCTGGGATAAGAGAAAAGGTGTTAGTGTTTTAAAGGGTAATCTTTCAGGTAAAAACTTCTAACTTAAGGTACTAGGGATTGAGGCATTGTTTTGGCTGGCTGCTGGTAACCTCAGTCTTAACACATGTGAGGGACAGTAACATTTAATTTCTCAAATTATATTTCCCCCACCTTCTAGATGTTATGAAAGGATCAAATGAGAAACTTTTTCTACATGTGAACTTTTAGATTATACCTATTATACTTGAAAATAATCACCCAGGATTGTCTTACAGTCCTGATATATTGATTGTATAATCACGTCTAACATTTACCATAAATCTGATGCCAACCTGATTTCCTAAACTTCAACAGAAAACTAATGTTGCATAAACTGTTAATGTTTTCCATTCAAATTTTTAATTTCAGAAGGAACTATAAACTAATAGGTGTATTTAATAGGGCTTATGTTGTCAATCTGCCTTTTATGTTCTAAACAAAAAAGCCAAGACATTACATGGAAAATGGTGCATGATATACATGGACCCTTTGGCAGCATTTGGCAGCTGATCGTGTTAGCTATGGCTTCTTTTATTGTTCCTTTTCGTCAGCATTTTTGTATAAATAGTCTAGTCAATCTTTTTATTCCTATAATATGGGACTTTTCTATCCTTTTGTTACCTAGAGTTAATAAATCAAAATCATGGTCCTCACATTTGGGCAACATTACGAGTAAACTCTTTCCCTTGCATTGTCAGGTACAAAGGGGAATCTGGAATCAGATTTGAGGATTCTACATCTCATGACCTGTCTAATTTGTGAAATCTGTCAACTCAGATTCAAGTCCTAATCTGTTGAAATGAAAACAGTTTTTTCAGAGTCTCTTAAGATTGATATACTGCACAAGTGTTAAATGATTAAAATAAAACTGTTCTTCTGCCAAAAAAATTAGGAAATATCTTGAAGTGAATGAAAATGAAAATACATCATATTGAAATGTATGGGATGAAGTGAATGCAGTGCTGAGAAGGATAGTAATAGCTCTAAATGCTCACATTAAAAAAGAAGAAAGACTTCAAATCAGAGACCCAACCTCAAATATGGAAGGTCTAGAAAAGCAAGAATAAACTAAACCCAAAGTGAGCAGAAGGAAGGAAAGAACAAGGTGAATTTGTCTGCCAAAGGGCTGCCAATGCAAAGTACCGGAAAATGTGTTGACTTTTATAAAAGGCATTTATTTGGAGTAAAAGCTTACAGTTCACAGGCCATGAAAAACTCCAATTTGAGGCACCATCAGAGATGCTTTCTCACCAAAGTTAACTACTGTTGATCCCGGTGTGTGCCATGTGGTGAAGCAAGATGGCTGCCAAGCTCTGTGAGGTTTCAGCCTCCCCCTCTGGGTGTCCTCTCTCAGGCCCAGCTACTCTGCTTTCCTCCTGATTTCAGCTGCAAGCTGGTAAAAGGCTTGTCTCTAGGGCTTCCTATATCAGTATCAGTTGTTCTACTCTCTTCCCAGATTCAGCTGTAAGCTATCAGGCAAATAGTTCATCTCACCCTGGGGCCTCAGATGTTTGGGCCTTCTTTCTATCACAGGGCATGATCAAAAATGTCAGAGCTCTCTCTTCCTTGTCTGTCTCTGTGAGTGTCCGATTATATTAGACCCAGTGAGGGGGCAGGGACTCAACCTGAGTCATGCTTACTGATGCAGTTGAATCAAAAGCCCAAATCAATCTTAACAGGTAATATAATCAAAGGCCCCTCAAGTGAGTTTAATACAATCAAAGGGTATCACACCCAGAGGAATAGATTAGCTTACAAACATAATCTTTATCTTTTTTTCAGATTCATAAATTAATCTCAAGCTGCCACACAAGGATTAGAGTGGAGATAAATGAAAGAGAAAACAACAAGAACAACAACAAAACAATAGAGAGAATCAACAAAACCAAAACTTGGTTCTTTGGAAAGAGCAATAAAATTGGCAAACCTTTAGCTAGACTGACAAAGTAAAAAAGAGAGGATACAAAAAACAAAAATTAGAAATGAAAATGGGGACATTATACAGCTGACCATGCTGAAGTAAAAAGGACTATGTAAGGATACTATGAACAACTGTATTCCAATAAATTAGATAACCTAGATGAAATGAACAAATTCTTGAAAACACCAAACTACTCACATTGTCAAGAAGAAATAGAAGATCTCAACAAATCAGTTACTAGTAAAGAAATTGAATCAGTAATCAAAAACCTCCCAACAAAGAAAAGCACAGGACCAGATGGCTTCACAGGGGATTCTACCAAACATTCCAAGAAGACTTAACTCCAATTCTCCCCAACCTAAAAAAATGGAAGAATAGGGACCCCCCCAACTCATTCTATGAGGCCAACATTTCCCTCATATCAAAGTCACATAAAGATAGCACAAGGAAAGAAAATTACAGACCAATATTGATTATGAATATAGATGCAAAAATTCTCAACAAAATACTAGCAAACCAAATCTAATGGCAAATTAAAAGATTTATACACCATGAACAAGTAGGATTTATCCCTGGTATGCTAGAGTGGTTCAAAATAAGAAAATCAATTAAGGTCATAGTGATAGTTTGAATTTGGTGAATCCCCCCCCCCAAAAAAAAAGTATTATGTTTTTTAACTAATTCATGCCTGTGGAAGTGAGACCCTTTTAATTGGACTATGTCAGTGAGGTGTGACTCAAGTTGAGTCTTTGCCCCCTTGCTGGGTCTGATATAAACGGAGACACAGAGAGAAAGATACACATGCAAAGAAAAGAAGTCACCATTTTTGACCTTGCCATGTGAGAAAGTGAACAGAAAGAGTATAGATAAAGAGAACTTAAAAATATACCATATTTCATTGACACACTTTTGTTTTTCACATTGTAAGATCTCTGAATTCAGGATTCGTCATAATCAATAAGAAAGCATTGTGTCACAGGTTAATTGGCAGCTTTTAATTTTTCTTCTTTAGTGGTATATAAAACAATTATGCATCTTACAATTGATGCTATCTTAGATTCTGTGAAATATGAGGATACTACAAATAAATTAAGCCCTTAAAATTTTAAATTTAGACAAAATAACGACCTATACAAATATAATTTACCAAAATTTACTCAAGAACTAGAAAACCCAGAGTGCCCTTGCTAAAAGGTGGCCCTAAGATTTTGGAAAATTTGTTAGAACAAAAGTAAAATCACTTTTGGGGAATATTATTCCTCAATTTCAGAAAACCTTTTGAATTGACCAGATACACAATTATAGAGGGAAGACCTGTGCATTTTGTAGTGGTAGCTGGTTCACACTGTGAATTAACTGCAATGAAGGCTCATCAAGTTATAAATTTCATCATTTTTTGGTAATGGATATTGTGTATAATCCTACCCAAGTTAGAACTCAGAAATTTCTTCTACAGCCTCCCTTTTTTCAGTGAAGAAATACTTCTTTCCTTTACATGTTCTATAGTGTTTTGTACTATAAACCAGTTCTTTACAAACTCAAATACATACAGGGGCCTGATGATTATTAAAGTAATAAGTAAAGTGAACTTCATATAAGAAAAATACTTGTCTAGAACTATAATGAAACTCTTTATTTTTACTGAACTGAGCACATAACACAAATCTATTCCTCTGAGTGTGATACCCTTTGATTGTATTAAACTCAGTTGAGGGGCCTTTGATTATATTACCTGTTAAGACTGATTTTTTATTTTAAATTCATTGAAAAATACACATTGAAAATTAGAAATGTTTAATCATTAGATCATATTTTAATAATTCTATATATCTCTGATTTGGAATTAGAAACCTAATACTTTTTCTTCTGTGGATTACAATTTCAGGTTAATATTGTACATTGTGATATGAAGTACAAATTTAGCCTTGAATCCTTTAACTAGAAGCAACATTTAATTGCATTCCTCCTTATAATGAAATAATAGTTGTTTTCAAGTATAGGTTCTCCTAGATATGAATAGAATCTGTGCCCAATGATTTTGAAATCAGAGAAAATATGTTAGAATTTAATTGTTTATTTTATAACTTTAGGAATTTGTTTCATGTCATCTGTTTCATTTCTGAAAACTTTTTTTAGAATAAGAAAGTAAACTAGATTATTTCTTGATAAAGAAGTTTTTCCATAACACAGTTTTTCTAGGAAAGAGAGAATCTAATTATATAATTTGTATATACATGTGAATGCCCTGGCAGGAAAATATTGAGTGTTTAGATGACAAGTAATGATAAAATAAACAAGACCAACTCTTTGATACAATCATTTAAAAATATGTCATGATATATTTCAGGTATAGAGAAAAATATAAAGGATAATATAATAAGCATTATCTATATACCCATCTTCTAACCAAAGAAATAAAAGACCAAATGTAACTGAAACTCCTTTTATACTACTCAACAGTCATCTTCCCCTCCTCTTCCACAAGTGGTAACCACTCTCCTGAATTTGGTGTTTATAATTCGTACACATTTCTTCATCCTTTTAGCACACCCCTATGTAACCCTAAATATATGTGGTGGTGTTTTGTAGGTATTTAAGTTCTACATAAATTGTATCATCCTATATGACTTCTCTTAAAACTTGCTTTTTTCTTGCAATAATGTTTGTGAGATCATCCATGTTCAATTTCACTGCTGTGTAGTATACCATTACATGAATACATCACAATTTATTTCTCCATTCATCTACTAATAAATACTTTGGTGTTTCAAATTTTGTCACATTTGGAGCTGAGATTTGAAACTATCAAGCACTGTTAACTCCAGAATCCTCATGCTTAACTATATCCTTAACTATAGAAGTAAAGGATAGTGGGGGAAAGGCATCTGTACCTAATATTCAATATCAATGCCCAAATTTCAAAGTGGAAAATAAAAGAAAAAAAAACAGTGCAGTGAGTCATGACATGACTCCCAGGGATGAGCCTCCCTGGCACCAAGGGATTGCTATCAAGCACCAACTAGCAATGCAACTGGAAAAAGACCTCGAATAAAAGGGGGGAAATGTAAAGACAAATGAGTTTATATAGCTAAGAGACTTCAAAGTGAGTCTTGGAGGTCATCCCAGAGGTAATGCTTACACACATCTCAGCAGGATCTCATAGACTTCCAAAGTGGATACTACCGCCAAATAGTGAGGCTCTTGAGAGTTCTGGAGACACCCAGGTCCTATGGTCAGGGTGGATAGCTCCAGAGTTTGGTGCCTTGCCAGTAGGCCCTACTTTGGAGTTTGTGCTCCTGAGAGTGACAGAGTTGGACTCAATTATGTCTTCCCTGCACATGGCTCATCTGCCCCTTCTATTTAAACCTATACTTGGTGCTGGAGTTTGTAGGTGTACATCCAGAGACTCAAGTCTTTGGGTTGTCCATGTGCCAGCTGGGGCAAGAACCTCGGCAGAGTTGCAACACCTACTCTACAGCTCATTGGACTCACTGAGGACAACCGGCAGGGAGATGATTACAGACCAAGACTGTCCCAGGGAATGGAGAGAGTCTGCAGCTGCAGGCAGGATAGTCCCATCCATCTTCCCCATGGGATATAAGCCCCCTCTCAATTGGAGGTGGAGTGCACGTCACCATCCCAGAATCCTCAGGATGGGGGGAAGAGCTATGGACTAGAGTAGACTTACTGGTATTCTACTATAGACATATTGTGATTCTAGCAATGGAAGAAATTACAACATTGATGTGGAGCCAGTGGCCACTGGAGGCTCTGTGGGCAGGGAGAGGGAAAAACAGTGGTAATATGGGGGCTTTTTGGGGACTTGGGGATCATCCTGAGTGATGTTGCAATGACAGATATAGGCCATTCTATATTATCACATAACATGCAGAACTGTGTGGAAGTGTAGACTGTAATGTGAACTATGGTCCATGCTTAATGGCAAAGCCCCAGGATGCGATTATCAATTGTAATGGATGTGCCACACTAATGAAGGAAGATCATGTGGGAGGGTGTGGGAGGTATGGGGAGTGGGACATATGGGAATCCCTGTATCTTTTGTGTAACATTTATGTAATCTAAGTATCTTAAAAAAAAAAAAAAACAGTACAGTGGAAAAACTCAGGTTTATTCCACACTAAACGCTACATGCAAACAATTGCTCAGTTCCATCAAGTGTCTTTTCAAGCCTTCATAGGCACTCAAATACCCCACCCCCACCCCAGGGAGCCTACTAATCATTTCAATAATCAATCTGGGACTTACTGTGGAAACTCTTAAAGTTTATACATGGTTATTTATGCTTTCCAAGTTTCCTTTGGGATGTGTATGTGTGTATGCATCATTTCACTTATGAATTTTTCCTCTGTCTCTTGCTCAGACAGGGAGATGCCTGAAGGCCTGCACTATGTGTGCCCTAGCCCTATGCACAGCCATGACGCTCACTGGTAACTTAAGAGAGGCTAGCCCTCAGCAAAACAGGAAATTAGATACACTTTGTTGTCACCTGTTCTTATTTTTTAGCTTTCCCTACCTCCACTTTTGACATGCATACTCCTGAGGGAACCAGAGCATTTTTGCTGAACGATTGGGAGGAACGATGATCTGGGATGAGAGGTATCTTGGGCATTCTCCCAATATAATTACAAAAATAATCAAATGGTCCTATATATTTAGGGTCTTCCTTGTAAAGAAGACCTGAGGCTTGAGTCATAAATCATCATCTCTTCTCCCCTTAACCCCTTTAAAGCACATCTTCTCAGGCAGTATTTAAGTAACTGAACACTATTAATTAAATAAGCAAGCCTTTATTTAAGTTTTATCTTAAACATGTTAAGTATGACTTGCAAGAAAAAGGGGTCAAATAGAATAAAATACATTATGATAGAGGCTCTTAAAAAAACCTACTCCCTGGATCTTCCATGACTGTTCACCTCCTTTTTTGGGCATTAAATCTCCATTATTTAGGTTTCTTATTGAGTCTAATACTTGCCCATTCTAAGAATAATGCTTTTTTCTTGGTCCACAACTAATTTAAATGGTTCTTCATTATCTATATGTCTTATTAGAGACTTAAATGTTCCATTCTATGAGTTTTTTTCTTAAATTTTCAAAATTATATTTCTTTCATTATTAGAGAAGTTGTAAGTTTACAGAACAATCATGCAAAAATACAGGGTTCCCATATACCATCTTAATTGTCAGCCAAAGGGGTCCCAATGCAAAGTACCAGAAATCTGTTGGTTTTATAAAAGGTATTTATTTGGGGTTGAAGCAGTTTGATATTGTTTATGAATTCCAAAAATAGATATTGGATTAAGTATGTGAACTAGTCTGTTCCTCTGGGCATATTAGATTGGATTGGATTCAGAGGCTTCACTTTTACTTGATTAAATAATGATCAAGACTTTGATTGGACCACATCAGTAGGGCATTGAGTCCCTGATTCCTTGGTGAGTGGGTACTAACAGAGAAAATGACACAGAAGAGGAGAAAGTTAGAGTTTTAATCCTGGAGCCCAGCAAGTAAGCACACAGAGAAGCAGATAAGTGAGGAAAGAGAGAAGTTTCCATTAGACATGGCAGATGCCCCAGGGAAAAGAGACCAGCTGTTCACCTGATAGAGAGCAGCTGTGCCTGGAGAGAATCAAGCCCTGGGAGAGAGACAAGACTTATCCCAGCCTACAGCTGATATTGGAACAAGCTGGGTCCATGGAGCCTTAAGAGGAATAGGAAGCCTAAACCCTTGCAGACATTGGCAGCCATCTTGCTCCAACATGTGGCAAAAGATTTTGGTGAAGGAAGTAACTTACACTTTATGGCCTGGTAACTATAAGTTTCTACCCCAAAATAAATACTCTTTATAAAAGCCAAAAGATTTCTGGTATTTTGCATCAGCACCCCTTTGACTGACTAATACATGGGTAAAATTTACATTTACAGGGCCCTAAAGAGTCCAACTCAAGGCACCATAAGAGCTACTTTCTCACCAAAGTCTGTTGCCCCATGTTGAAGCAAGATGGTGGGTGATCTTTCCCTGGTCTCTCCTTTCTTCTACCCCTTAAGGCTCCATGGGCCCAGCTTCTTCTGATCTCAGCTATAGGCTGGCATAGGGCTTGTCTCTGAGGTCTTCCTATATCAGTCTGACAAAGGGCTCATTTCTTTCTAGGCTTTATCAGCTCAGCGGCTCTGTTCTCTTCAGTTGCAAACTATCAGGCAAATGGCTCATCTCTCCCCAGGGCTGCAGGACCAAACACGATAGTGCTATCTCCTTTTCCATGTGTATGGAGCTCTCTCTCTTCCTGAGTGTTGTCTAGAGTCAGTGTCCTTTTATATTGCCCCACCAAAGGGGTAGGACTCAACCCTGACATGGTCTAATCAAAGCACTAATCTTAACAGGTAATTTAATCAAAAACATCTCAGGTGACTCTAATACAATCAAAGGGGATCACATCCAGAGGAACCGGCCAGTTTATAAACATAATGTCTTTTGGGGGATTCATAAATCATCTCAAACTGTCACATCATCCCACCATCAACATCTTTCATTGGTATGGAATATTTATTACAATTGATGACAGCATATTTTTGTAATTGTACAATTAATTATACTCCATGGATTTATTTAGGATTCACAGTTTGTGTAGTGTAGTCTCATGGATTTTTAAACTTTTTATTCTGTTATCATGTATACAATTTAACATTCCCCCCTTTAATCATATTCAGATATATATCAGTGCTGTTAATTACATTCACAAAGTTGTACCATCATTACCACCATCCATTACCAAAACATTTCCATTATTTCAAATAGGAACCTAGTACATTTTGAGCCTTAACTTCTGATTCCCTATCCACCCCCTGGCCCCTAATTACCTATATTCTAGATTCTAACACTATGAGTTTGCTTATTCTAATTGTTTCAAAAGGTTGAGACCATTCAATATTTGTGCTTTTATGTCTGGCTTATTTCACTCAACATAATGTCATCAAGGTTCATTCATGTTGCCACATGCATCAGGACTTTATTCCTTTTTTATGGGTGAATAATATTCTTTGTATGTATATACCACATTTTATATACCCATTCATTTGTTGATGGACATGGGCTGCTTCCATCTTTAAGCAATTGTGAATAATCCTACCATGAACATCAGTGTGCAAGTATCTGTTCGAGTCCCTGCTTTGAATTCTTTTGGGTATATAGCTAGTAGTGGGATTGCCAGATCATATAGTAGTTCTATACTTAGCTTTCTGAGGAACCACCTAACTGTCTTCCGCATTGGTTGCAACATTTTACATTGACACCAACAATGAATGAGTGTTCCTATTTCTCCACATCCTCTCCAACACTTGTTAGTTTCTGTGTTTTTTTTTTAATAGCAGCCATTATAATGGGTATGAAATGGTATCTCATTGTGGTTTTGATTTGCATTTCCCTGATAGCTAATGATGGTGAGCATCTTTTCATGTGCTTTCTGGCCATTTGTACATCTTTTTTTTTTTGGAGAGAAGTCCATTCAAGGCTTTTGCCCATTTTTAAATTAGGTGTTTGTCTTTTTGTTAAGTTAAAGGATTTCTCTCTATATCCTGGATATTGAACCTTTATAAAATATGTGGTTTCCAAATATTTTCTCCCATTGTGTAGGTTGTTCTTTTAATTTTATGATAAATCCCTTTGAGGTTCAAAAGTTTTTAATTTTGATGAGGTCCCATCATTCTTCTAGTTTTTCTTTTACTGCTTGTGTTTTGGGAGTAAAGTCTAAGAAACCAGTGCCTACCAGAAGGTCCTGAAGGTGCCACCCCATGTTTTCTTCTAGCAGTTTGATAGATCTAGCTCTTCCATTATGATCTTTGGGAGTTCTGGGAAAATGGTGCCAGAGTAGGTAAGCAGAATCTGACCCCCTCACAAAAAATAAGCAGAGAGAAGTCAGAGAAGTTTCTAAAGAAGCTTCTTTGGATATATATAAAACAGGAAGGTGCTCTGAGTCATCTAGGAGGGTACTTGAAAGATAAGGAAGCCAAAAGAAAACCATGAGCTGCTCACCCCTGTGGCTGAAAACAACACATATACCCTTCCCTCAGGGCAAATAGCCTAGGTGGTGCCCCTGACTAGCTGCTCCAAGCAGAGTGTAAGGGAGAATTATCTAGGAGGAAGAGGGGCCTGGGAGGGTGGAGAGTAGTTTCTTTGCAGTGAGTTTGGCCAGATGAGCCCCCTTTGAATCTCAGAAGGGACCCCGACCCAATGGGGAGAGTGGAGGGAGTATCTCCTCAGGCAGGCTATCATGCCCAGTCACATGGGTAAAGAGAGGAATTAGATTAGAGAGGGGCCAGAGACAGACAGGCACCTAATCAATCAGCATGATGCTGGCAAACTGCTAGGAATCTAACCTACCCAAGGGAAAGGGGATTGATAGCTTTCTGAAAGGTAACTAATTTGAGACAGTATAGCTTAGTGGAAGAATTCCCACCTTGCATTTACTAGGCCCCTGGTTCAATTCCCAACTCGTAGAGGCATGATCCACAATGTTTTCAGGCATCCAGCTGATACTTTAAGACAGGGAACATAGAGACATTCTTTTAGAATTAGTTTTTCTTGGACCTCTTATTTTTTAAAAAAATAATTCCTTTTTAAAAATTTTCTTATTTTACTCAGTAAAACCTGGTTCAAAAACTGCAGAGGGCAGGCTGCAGGGCGATTGATTGATGAACACCAGCAGCCTGAAAAGCTCCATAGGGGCCTAAGAGGGAAAGCTGGTTTTCCTCATATTTTTTTCCTTTCTTTCTCCCTTTTTTATTAGTTGTTGCTGTCTTGTTTCTTGTTTGTTGTGTTTACAGTTTCTTTGTTTCCTTTTTTATCTACCGATTTTTTCTACCTATGCTATTTATTTTCTTTCCTTCATTTTCCTATCTTCTGTTTTCTGTTGTTGTTCTTTCATTTAACCTCTTTTTATTTGGTCTTCAGTTTTTCTTGTTTTTATTTCTTTCTTTTTCTCTATTTTCTTTCTTTTTTATTTTTTTTTCTTTTTCTTTTTTCATTCCTCTCCTCTCATCATAACAGCCTTTTAATGGATTCTATATATTTTTCTCTAATTTGGTTCTCATTTCATTGTTTCTATTCCCACTCTTTTATTCTTATTCCTCTGTACTTCTTACTCATGTCAATTATTCATTTTCATAGGCCTTGTATGTTTCCTCTTCTACATTTACTACTATTATTACTATTGTTCTTTTTCTTTTCTCATTTCTTTCCTTTCCTCAAAGGAACATAGACAACAGTAAGGAAATAGAATAAGAGGAATTAAGTGTGAAAGGGAAACCTTACCACATACACAAAACAACCACAAAATAAAACACCAGTCTAGAGAGAGAAGTTAATCAACTGAATAAACCCATCAAGATATACAGATGCCTAGACACCAACAAAAAATTACAACCCATACTAAGAAACAGGAAGACATGGCCCAGTTCAATGAACAAACTAAAAAACAGAAGGAGATTCATAACATGCATCAACTAACCAGAGAAGTCCAAACAAATATCATGAATCCAATGAATGAAGTGAAGGAAGAGATTAAGAATATTAAGAAGGCACTGGAAGAACATACTGAAGAAATTGTGAACATACATAAAAAGATAATGGATATAATGGTGATGAATGGCACAATCCAAGATATAAAAAAACACTGGAAGGACATAATAGCAGATTTGAACAGGCAGAGGAGAGAATCAGTGATATGGAAGACAGTACAGCTGAAATCAGACAGATAGTAGAACAGATAGATTAAAAGATAGAAAAAAAAACCCAGCAGGGACTTAGGGATTTGAAAGACAACATGAAACACGCAAACATATGCATTATAGGCATCCCAGAGGGAGAAGAGAAGGCAAAGGGGACAGAAGGAGTGTCGGAGGAAATAATGGCTGAAAATTTCCCAACCCTTTTGAGGGGCATGGAAGTACATGTCCAGGAAGTCGGTGCACCCCAAAGAGTATAAATCCTAACAGGCTTACCCTAAGATACATACTTGTCAAATGTCCAGTCCTCAAGACAAAGAGAGAACACTGAAAGCAGCAAGAGTAAGGAGATCCATCACATACAAGGGAATCTCGACAAGATTAAGTGCTGATTTCTCATCTGAAACCATGGGTGCAAGAAGGCAGTGGCATGATAAATCTAAGGTGCTAAAAGAAAAAGAGCTTCCAGTCAAGAATTCTCTATCCAGCAAAGCTGGCATTCAAAAATGAGGGAGAGTTCAAAATATTCACAGATCAACAGAAATTAAGAGAGTTTATCAATAAGAAACCTGTGCTTCAAGAAAAACTAAAGGGAGTTCTGCAGGTTGAAAGGAAAAAAAACATGAGAGAAAGAGTTGGAGGAGAGTGTAAGAGTAACTAAAAAGATAAAAAGAGAAAAGAGAATAAAAACAACATATGGCATACACAAACCTAAAGAAAATATGGCTAATGTAAGTAATTCCTTGACAGTAATAATATTTAATGTTAATTGATTAAACTCTTCAATCAAGCAATACAGATTAATAGAATGGATAAGGAAATATGACCCATCTATATGCTGTCTACAAGAAACCTACATTAGATCCATGTATGCAACAAGGCTGAAAGTGAATGGTTGGAAAACAATTTTACATGCAAACAATAACCAAAAAAGGGTGGGAGTAGCTATACTAATATTGGACAAAATTAGACTTTAAATGCAAAACTAGGGAAGTAGATGTTGCTCAAGCAATTGAGCTCCCACTTACCACATGGGAGGTCCCTTGTTCAATTTCCAGTGCCTCTTTAAAAAGACAGCAAGCTGCCATGATGGGCAGGTGCAGCAAGCTGATGCAACAAGATAGCACAAGACCTTGAATAATATATTTGAGGATCTGGACCTAATAGACATACAGAACATTACACCCAAATCCTGTGGGATCTACATTCTTCTTGACTGCACATGGATCATTTTCCAGGATAGACCACATTTTAGGCCACAGAACAACTCTCAATGAATTCAGAAATATTGAAATTATACAAAGTAATTTCTCTGACCACAATGGAATGAAGCTGGAAATCAGTAAGGGACAGAGAAACAGATTAGGCACAAAGATATGGAAGTTAAACAACACACTCTTAGAGAAACAGTGGGTCAAGCTGGAAAACACAAAAGAAATCAGTAAGTACCTTGAAACTCATGAAAATGACAACACAACGTATCAAAACCTATGGAGTGCAGCAAAAGCTGTACTGAGAGGGAAATTCATAGCCATAAAATGCCTATATTAAAAATGAAGAAAGAACTGAATGAAAGACCTAACTGCACACCTGGAGGAATTAGAAAAAGAACAACAAATTAACCCAAAACAAGTAGAAAGAAGGAAATAACAACGATTAGAGCAGAGCTAAATAAAATTGAAAACAAGAAAGCACTAGAAAAAATAAACATAACCAAAAGCTGGTTCTTTGAGAAGATTAATAAAACTGACACCATTAGCTAGACTAACAAAGAAAAAAAGGGAGGAGATACAAATACATAAAATAACAAACAAGGAAGGGGATATCACCATTGACCCCACAGAAATAAAGAATATCATAAGTGGATAGTTTGAAAAGTTGTATGCCAACAAGATGGGTAATTTAGAAAAAAAATGGACAAATTCCTAGAAACACACAAGCCACCTCCATTGAATAAAGAAATTGATGAACTCAAGAGAAAAATTCCAAGTAACAAGATAGAATTAGTCATCAAAAACCTCCCAATTAAGAAGAGCCCAGGACCAGACATTCTGGAAAGAGCTAACACCAATCCTGCTTAATATCTTCCAAAAATAGAAGTGGAGGGAACATTGCCTAACTCATTCTATGATGCCAACATCACCCAATACCAAAGCAAAATGAAGATGCCACAAGAAAGGAAAACTACCGACCAATCTCTCTAATGAACCTAAATGCTAAAATTCTCAAGAAAATACTTGCTATTTGTATTTAACAACACATCAAACAAATTATACACCATGACCAAGTGAGTATCATCCCTGCTCTGCAAGGATTACTCAACATAAAAAAAATCAGTCAGTGTAATACACCACATAAAAGGTTTTTTTCATTTAAAAAATTTATTGAAGTATATCATGCACACATGAACGTACATAAGTAGTAAGTGTATAGTAAAAGCTTTGAACCTTTAAAACAAATATACATAACATACAGTACTCCCATACATCACATCACCATGAACACCTTGCATTGTTGTGGAACATTTGTTACAGATGATGAAGGGGCATTGTCAAAAACATTATGAATAACTATAGTCCATATCATGCATTTGCTGTATTTTCCCCAAACTTACCCTATTATTTTTTTTTCAATTTGTAATCAATTTTTTTAGGATACATTGATTACATAAATGTTACACAGAAATGTTAGGAGTACCCATATGCCACACCTCCCACACCTCCCACAACCTCCCACATATACATCCTTCATCAGTGTGGCACAACACCTGCAATAGATATACACATTTTGGGGCTTTGCCATCAAGCATGAACCACAGTTCAGACTGTAGACCACCCTCTCTCCCACACAGTTCTGCATGATACATGATGATATAAAATGGCCTATATCCTCCATTGCAATATCACCCAAGACAATTCCCAAGTCCCAAAAAATCCCCCTGTATTACAACTGTCATTCCCTCTCCCTGCCCGCAAAGTGTCCAGTGGCCCCTGGCTCCACATAATTTTGTAATTTCTTCCATTGCATGAAACACAAGTCTATAACAGGACACCAACAAGTCTACTCTAGTCCATAGTTCTTCCCCCAATCCTGAGGAGTCTGGAATGGTGATGGCCCCTCCAACACCAAGTGAGAGGGGGCTTATATCCCATGGATATGATGTAAGAGATTATCCTGCCTGCAGCTGCAGGCTCTCTCCATTCCCCAGTATAGCCATCATCCATCATCATCTCCCCACTAGGTGTCCTGGGCGAGTCCATTGTGTTGTAGAGTAGGAGTTGCAAGTCCACAGAGCCTCTGGACCCAGTTGGTACATGGACTGCCCATAGTCTCTGGTCTCTGGAAGTACACCTAAAACTCTGGCATCAAAAATAGGTTTGAATTGAAGAGACCGATGGACCATGAGCAGTGAAGACATATTTCGGTCAGACTCTGTCACTCTCAGGAGCAAGACTTCCAAATTAGGGCCCACTGGTAAGGCACCACACTCTGGGGCTATCTGCCCTGATATAGGACCTGAATATCTCCAAAGCCCTCAGGAGGCCATCTGTTTGGGGTGATATCCATATTGGAAGCTAGGTGGTCCTACTGGGATCTGCATAAGTGTTACCTCTGGGTTGAACTCTCAACTCACTTTGAAGTCTCTTAGCCCTATGAACTCATTTGTCTTTACCATTTCCACCTTTTATTTGGAGTCTTTTTCCAGTCGTACTGCCCATTGGCGTTTGTTAGTAATCCCTCATTGCTAGGGAGGCTCATCCCCAGGAGTCATGTCCCACGCTGGGAGGAAGGTAATGCATTCATATGCTGAGTTTGGCTTAGAGAGAGGCCACATTTGAGCAACAAGGGGGTTCTCAAGAGGCAACTCTTAGGCACCCCATAACACTAGGCTGTTTCAATTTCAACAGCAAAGACTCATAAGGCAAGTCATCAATAACAAGGGCCAATCAATGGATCATCCTCCTTTGCCAGACACTGCCCCTGCACTCAGGGGGATGTTGCTACTCTCCTGGAAAATATGGAAGAGTTCTCCAAGATGGGAATTCAGTGTTCTCCCATTTATTGAGTAATTCTTCACCCCATGATCATGTCCTGTGAGCACTTGAACAATTATGCATGCCTTTTATGTATGTTTTGGTGGACTTCCTCCCATGCACCCCCAACCCTGACACCCTCCACCAATGATCCTCTCCCATCCCCATTGTGACCCTTCTGTGATCCATAGCCTCTTCAAAGGTGAAGACATAACAACAGCCAATTGCAATGAATAGGAAAATGAAATAATAATGATATTTAAATGTAAGAGTTAAAATACATGAGAACTCAAAAAGTAAAAAATAATTTTTAAAAATTTTAAAAATAGAAAAAAGAAAACAAGATATTGTTACAGGATTGGGTTACTCAAAAAATGAGAAAAAATTAATATATATATATAATTTTTTTCCGATTTTGCCTTGTCGGTGCAATATCTGGTGTCCAGTCTGTTTCGTGGCACCTTCCTCTTCTCACTCTCAAGCATCCCACCATTTTTTCATTTATTTTCAAAGAAGTTTTAGGTCACAGCAGAGTCACACACAGAATACAAGACAATCTCACATACTCAACCTCCTCGTCCATCTCCCCCCATACCAAAACCTTTTTGTATGTGGATGGCAGCACCAACATAACTGACAAACAGATCGTGAAACATATTTCCCCAACATTGTCATTGGTCCACATCAAGGTCCACATTTTAGATCATACACTTTTATAAATTTTGATGACTATCACCCTGTCTTGTGTCCACCATCGCAAGGCAATGGAAAACACTTCCACGGGCCAGCAAACACCCCCTGTTCCATCCACCCCGTCCCTCCCCACACCCCCCCGGGGCTCACAATGCCCCCCCAGCACGACTCCCCGAATAACAGGATTCACAGATTCATGCCACAGAGTGTCCTGGCTCACAGGTTCATCCCCCACCAGGAACCATCCCTGCTCCCAAAAGTCGCCCCCCGTGTCTATTTCTGAGTGAATGAGACCTCCAAAAATAGGGAGCCCATCTCCCT
>PVKH010005021.1:0-22607 GCA_004027955.1 Chaetophractus vellerosus
AAATCTTTAAAAAAAAAAAAAAATCAACACAGCAAGAACAAGCAGAAAGGGGGGGATATATAATAAAATAAAATTTTTTTAAAAAAAAGAAACTTTGAAAGTAAAATGTTCTCACGCTTTTTGCCAAGGGTTTTGGAAAAGGGGTACAATCACGCACTCTTGGCAAAAGTATAAACTGTAAAAAAACCTTTCTGGAAAACTATTTAATAGTAGTTATCAAAACTCTTTTTTAAAGTGATCAATTGGGAAGCGGATGTGGTTCAAGCGACTGGGCTCCCGCCTACCACATGGGAGGTCCCTGGTTCAGTTCCCGGTGCCTCCTAGAGAAGACAGCAAGCTGGCATGACGAGCAGGCACGGCAAGCTGATGCAACAAGATGACACAACAAGAGACACAAGAAGGAAAACATGAGAGACACAACAGAATAGGGAACGGAGGTGGCTCAAGCAATTAGGTGCCTCCCTCCCACATCAGAGGTCGTGGGTTCAGTTCCCGGTGCCTCCTAAAGAAACAGGGAAGATGAACAGTCACAGCAAGTGAAAAACAACAAGGGATGGGGAGAAATAAATCTATCTTTTAAAAATAAAATAAAACTGACCAATTAATTGTGCTGCCTAAATATAGCATATTTAACAATCATGTTCAGGTCATCTTTTTCCCATCCTCTCATCACTACCATCCCCACCCCCAAAAACTCAATATGCATATTGAGTTACTACAAGTTTGTGTCCTTGAGAAAGTTACTTAAATTTTCTGGGTTTCAGTTTCTCCATATGTGAAAATGAGCATAATATTATCTACTTCCTAGCACTGTTATGAAGAAGTGGGTAAGATAACACATCTAAAATACTCTAGCACTATGCCTGACAAGTAGTTTAAGCGCTCCAAGAAAGGAGTCATGGCCAGACTCAACTTCTATCAAGTCTGCAGTAACCTGAAATTGCTGCCAGAGATTTTGCAACTTATGTTTTCTTCAGAAAGCAAAAATTAATAGAATTCCAAAAATGTGCCATCCCTTTCATCAATAAGCCTGTAATTAATCTGGTACTCATTTTATAAATAGCTTTTAATAATTTCAAGAATAAGTAGCTTTCCAGGCAAACATACAAAGAAAATAAGTTATCAAGTAAAGTTACATTTTATATTGTTACATCCTTTAGTTTAGTTTAGTTTTGTTTTGTTTTAAGAGGCACTGGGGATTGAACCTAGGACCTTATACATGGGAAGGAGGAACTCAACCATTGAGCCACATTTGTTCCCCAATATTTTATAGTTAGAGAATATAAACATAGAGAAAGAGCATTTTTCCCTTGAAATAGTAGTCGTTCCTGTAGTTTACATTTTGAAAACCTGACAGCACTGCTGCTTAAAAGCTCTAGTCATTACTAAAATACAATAAAGCAAAGCAGTAAAGAGCACCTATTCTGAAGTCAGACAAGGTTGTTTTCAAAGTCATCCTCCACTAGATATGTGAATATGGGCAAGTTATTTAACCTCTAAAAGTAAAAAAAAAAAAGAAGGATGATACTATGTACTTTATAAGAGATGATAAGAGGATTACATGAGATAATATATGTAAACTTCCTAGTATAATATCTGGCACAATATAGGTGCTCATCAAGTGAACATCTTATCTAGGAATTAGGTGCCCCTTTAAGCGAAAACTACTCTCTCAGATACTGCCAAGCTAATATTAACCTGTTTTCTGCTCCCTTCATTTGTTATTAGGCTAAGGGGGCCATAACAGATTGCAATCCTGGCCTTAGAAGCGAAAATTAAACTACTACCTGGAAACAATGATTTCTATCACAGAGATAAATATAACCTCAACTCCATAATGTATATCCATCCTAAAACACAGCTGTCAGAGCAATCCTCTTAAATATTGATCTTTTCATATAAACCCTTCCTTCTTCTTGAATCATAGTCTACTTTTGGCTTTATATGATACCATATTCTTCTGGGTTTTCTCCTCATTCTTCCCTTGATCTCTAAAGGTCAGTCATTTCTTCAGAATTCACTTCTCCTCTCTTCCTACTTGAACTCATCCTATTCCCTGGCTTTAAATACCATCTATATGCCAAAGGTCTAGAATAGATATCCTTAATCCAGACTTCTCTTCTGAGTGTAAGACTCATATATCCAGCTGCCTACATACCATCTCCACTTGGATGTTTCTTAGGCACCTCAAACTTAACATATCTAAAACTGACTCAGTCTCTCTAAAACCTGCTTTTCTACCAGTCTTCCACCTCTATAAATATTACCCCCATGCATAGTTATCTAAAGATCTCTCGCCCTCATAAATAAAACATACAATCAATCATCATGCTTGTTGATTCTCTCTCTAAAATACATATTAAACATCCAAAATATATCTTGAATACATTTTGAATATATGCTAACTGAATTTCATGTTTGGACTATTACCATAGCACCCCAACTGGTCTATTGGCTTCTAGTCTTACTTCCCACTTCACCACCAGTTCGGTATTCCCCAGCAACCAGAATGATCTTTTAAATGTAAATCGGATCACATCAAACCCCTACTTAAAAGTCTTCACTGGTTTTGGGTGACAAACTAAAATCACCCGGAACTATTTTAAGAACTAAAAGTCTTAGGTAAACAAGAATGGTTGGTCACCTTATTTAGACCCTCTACTTTATAAATAAGTTCAAATGAGGAAAGAAAAAAAAAAAATCCTCACTGGCATCTCCTTAAAATTAAATCCAAGACTCTTTAATGTGACCTACTAAGGAGCTGCATAATCTGACCTGTGCCTCTCTCTCCAACTCCAATTTATTCTACTCTGTGGCTTCAGCAACAGATTCTAAAAGTACCAAGTGTTTTTCTACTGGCAGTAGGCTACTCCAGTCTACCTCCCACCACCACCATCACCACCACTATTCCCAGTTTTATTCTTCACATTGCTCCTTCATAACCTTCTTCAGAAAAGCCTTCCCTGGCCCTCAAAGCCAATCAGTCCCGATCCTCATTCTCCCTCATATCAACCTATTATTTTCCATTAGAGTATTTACAAAAGCTTGTAAAGTAAATATATGCATGTACTTAGCAAATGTCTATCTTCCCTATTAGGTTGATCCATGAGAGCAAAAAACACATCTATTTGGTCAACACCAAAAATCTAAGCAAGTAGACAGGATCTGGCATAGAATAACATTCAACAATTTTTTTTTTAATGAATGACAAACAAACCTCATATTACATGGCAGTTTTTTTTTTTAAAGATTTATTTATTATTTATTACATAACCCCCCCCCACTTGTTCTTGCTGTGTGTCTATTCTTCTGTGTTTTTCTATGTCTGCTTCTTGTCTCCCCCTGTCCCTGCGGCGACGCGCCGAGTCGGCCCTCCGCGGCGGTGGCTCATTCCGTTCGAGGGTGGCTCCACTCCGTTCCCACGGGCAGCTCCGCTCCATGTTTTGCGGGCAGCAGTCCTCCATGTTTTTTTGCGGGCTGCTCGGCTTCCGCAGTTCGCAGGCGCAGCTCCGCTTTTTCACGGGTGACTTTGCCATGCCCGTGGGTGCTCTGCCCTGCCCGTGGTGGCTTTTTGCCTTGCCCATGGCGGCTCTGCCCCGCCCACGGCGGCTTGCCTTTCTCAAGGCCGTCTGCCCGCTCGGAGAGGTCCCCGGGAACCGAACCCAGGGCCTCCCATGTGGTACCCCGGCGCGCTCTTTATCCACTGAGCTATCTAGCCGGGCCCCTGGCAGTTTTTGATAAATGCTACAGTGGACATTAAACAAAATACTATAAGACTACTTAGAATATAATCACAAATCTGACTAGGGGAAGTTCAAGGAGCAGGTTATATATCAGCTGAGTCCTATAAGTAGAATTTTTGAAAAGCTAACACTAATGGTTCTTAACTCTGGTTAGAATCACTGCCCAGGTCCTACTATACATCAAATGAATCAAAATCTCTGACAATGGGGCTTATACATCTGTATTTCTTAAGCTTCCCAACTGATTCCCACGCAAGAAAAGCACTGGGCTGAGAGAGAGAGAAAGAATATGAAAAAAAAAGGAGCGTGGAGTAGACTGCTTAAACAAAAACAAACACAGGAACCAAGAAAGAATACTCAATGTTGAGAAGTGATAATCAATCAACAAAGACATGGCAAAAGGGATATTGGAAGATGAAGTACAAGAGACAAGTTGAGGGTAGATGGTGAAGGATCTTAAATGCCTCTATAGAAAACAGACATTATCTTATAGACAAATGAGAACCTCAGTGATTTTTAAGCAAAGGAGAGAGATGCACAAGCTTAAAAAGTAATTTTAATATTGGGACAGGTTAGAGTAGGAAGAGTATAGAAGTAGGAAAACCAGTTAGGAAATTACTTAATAATCCAAATTTTTAAAATATAAAAAAATCATTAAGACAAAGGAAAGAAGAGGAAGGGAGACATTTCTGGAATGGAAGAGAAAATTCCTGGTATCTAATATCAGAATGAATCCAGGTAGTAGAGCAAAGGGAGAAGATGCTTCCAAGGTTATTAGATTGGGCAACGGTATCATTAAGACACCATTAAATGAAATTAATGACACATAAGGAAATACAGTATGGACAGTTGATTAAAAAGTTAGGAACCTGAGAAAATTTATGTGCCTATAAGGATATCCATATGGATAACCAGAGATGTTAGAAATTTGAAGCTGGGCTAGAATATAACAAATAAATCATCTGTACTTAGAGAATAGATGAAGCCATGGGAGAAAATGTAAATCTGCTTAAAGGAACACATTTAATGGGTAGATGGCAGAAAGCCTCATAATAACTTTGTGAGGAAGTGCGTGTTTTGCTGTCCTTCCATTCCCATTTTGTTTCCTTTTTATTTTTAAAGGATAAGGAAACAGACTCAGAAGTTCAAACAGTTTTAATGACTTGATCAATTCAGCCAAGTAGAAAGAGGCAGAGCCAAGACTACAACCCAGGTCATCTAAATCTTTCTACTATAAAATCCTGTCTAACATGCTTACTGGTACAGCCTAGCAGGCTGGACTTCTTAAGATCCATATAACAAAATCTTAGTAAAGTCTCTTGGTTAGTAGGGTCAGGAGATTTCATTTTTCTGGATTGCCCAAGCTTTCTGAAGACCCAGCAAACCAATGCTTTAAATTGCAAAAGTAAAAGATTTATTTGTATAGCAAGACATAAATGCAATCACAAGTGAGCATTTTCTTATCCAATTATAAGGATTTATTTTGCTGCTTTGCTACTCCTAGATTCTTTTTACAAACTGTAACTGTGTGAAACTTGTGCTAATTTTGTACTTGGAGTTCTAAGAGTGTGAACTTTGGGGGGGACTATCCTCCCCTTGAAAGACTAGAAGCATTAGGCAACTGATAATGGGTAAAATGAAACAATAAAGATCAATGTGGAGACTTATGAAGCTCCAAAGACTAGTCACAATTGGAGAAGGATAGGAATATCTGCTAATATAAACGAATTCCAATCTGCCTAAGAATAATGATGACTGTCTCATATCAGAGCTAAATTCAATTTGAAAAAGAATGAAACATTGCACACTACTACATATGAGTAAATAGATAAATGTTTTCACAAATCTTTTTCTTAACAAATATTTCTAAAAGTAAACACAGAAATTTAACAAAAGTATTTTCAACCTACCCTAACTTTACAATGTGATAAGAGTCCCCACATTGGTTGTGCACAGGCCTCGAGTTCAGCAGCAAAAGCAGCATAGTAGGTCTGAGACTCAAATTCCACATGCTCATTTAGCTCTCGCTTGTTTAAGTTCATACCTTGCAAAAGTTAAAGCAGATATAAACCTTGCTAAATGAAAGCAAATATTCAGAGTAAAAATCAAGTAAACTATTTCCCAATATCAAACGCATTTTAATGCATATAAATGGCATAAATGACACAGTATAAATAAGCAAATCATTGAAACGAAATAGTCTTCAAAATTCTTTACAAACTAGGTTTTCTTATAAACACTTTGTGTATTGTCTCTTTCTTATATAACATAATTGAAAATTTAAATAATGAAGTCAAAATAATTTAATTGATACCAACTGAAATTTTAATGAAGGTATCATGAATCTTGGAGAATACATTAGACATTTCTAGATTAATGGTTTAAAATGCC
Organism: Chaetophractus vellerosus; assembly: GCA_004027955.1. Taxonomy (NCBI): domain Eukaryota; kingdom Metazoa; phylum Chordata; class Mammalia; order Cingulata; family Chlamyphoridae; genus Chaetophractus; species Chaetophractus vellerosus. The sequence goes on from PVKH010005021.1 coordinate 6,135, forward strand.
AAAACATTACTGTGCTGTTTCCTTTTTAATAACTTGACATTTTCCTGTCATATTTTCACACTTTATTAAACTACTTAGAAATATCAATTAATTAAAACAAAGACACATTTCACATGTAACCTGAATGATATGCTATTATATTTTAATTAGTATTTAGTAATTTAAAATTAGGCATTTGGCAAACAAAAAATTTTAAAATAAAAGGTAAAATTCATACCTTGAAAGAAAGACACAAAGTTCATCCATGTAACTAACAAACCATGGTCCTCTAGAAATCTCTTAGCCACACTTTGATGAGAAAGAATATTAATAAAATCACTAACAAGGGGCCAATAAGTGTTGTTCTTCAGTAATGCTTCACCACAGTTCACTACCACATGTAAACTATTTTCTTCATCTAAAAAAGACACACACATTAGCAAAATAAATGAATTAAAAAAAAACTTTACCAATGATGCAGAATAGTATAGACTTAGAATCAGAGACACCTAAATTCAAACCCCAGCCTACTATTTAAGATCTATATGGCCTTAGGAGTATTATTTAGACTCTCTGAATCAATTTCTTAATCTCTAAATTGGGAAAAAGAAAAAAAAAAAAAAAACACTGATCTTAAGGGAATTAAATGAGATAATGTTAACATAAAGCACTCATCACATCATTACAGTAATTACTACCATATATCCAACATGTTATATGATAAAAACTGAACTAGCTGTATGTTTATAATACCTTATTGTTTTCATAAGTATAATGACATAATGCAATATTTTCAGTTCCTATCAATAAAAGAAATTGAACCTTGGATAAATCTCATTCTATCTTATCACTCAGATCTATATGATCACAGCAATATATATTTGCTTTCTTCTATTCAAAGAATACATGAATATAATTTTTTTAGCAAAAATTGTATTTCAAAGTGAAAAAACAAACTTCTTAAGCCTTAAAAAAAAAATCCTCAAAGTTTAAATAAATATACTGTTAGGGGAAAAAAATTTAAGCTTGAGGGAAAAATCTTTACATGAAAAATTATTATATATGCATTAGTTCTCTTACCCTATTCCAACTTACCTGATTCACTAGACTAACAAGCCCTCTATTCCCACTGTAAAATATATTAATACCCATAACACATGGAATTCTAAAGCCTGGGAGCCTTGTCCCTAATACCCAGGTTGAGTTATGTGGCTACTGAGAGACAGTTTTTGTTGTTCTTCATTTCCTATTGTTCTTTTTATTGGAACAATAAAATCTAAATTAAAAGTATATAAACTGATTAAATATGAATGCACAGAGTTATTGCAAAAACTGGATCAAATGCTCTTGAGAGACAGTAAAAGTGTCTTTTAAAAAGGCTGAAATATCTTGGGAGAGAAAAATCTTAAAAGCCTTGAAGGATTTTATACTCAAACTGCTTCACAAAAAGTTTTATGTTCACACTCTACTCTAAAGAAACTGAACATGGAATTCACAGATGGTGCTTTAGCAATGTGGTATATATAAGAAAGAAGACTGAGAAATTTAGACAAGGAACCCATACTCCAAAAATGCTTTGCCCAAAACTAAAAGACTGGAGAATAAATCTGTATTTCTGTGTTTTAAGTTAAAATACAGGGGCCGGCTGGATAGCCCAGTGGATAGGGCGCCGGCATACCACATGGGAGGCCCTGGGTTCGGTTCCCGGGGACCTCTCCTAGCGGGCAGACCGCCTTGAGAATGGCGAGCCGCCGTGGGCAGGGCAAAAAGCTGCCACGGACAGGGCAAAAGCCACCACGGGCAGGGCAGGTTGCCCGCGAATGGAGCGCAGTCAGCCACCAGCGAACTGAGCGCCGGCCGTGAATGGAAGCAGAAGCCGCCCACAAGCGGGGAAAGCCGCGCCTGCGCAGTGACCAGTCTCGGTTCATCGCCGCAGCGGGGGGGAGGGGAGATATAATAATAAAATAAATAAATCTTTAAAAAAAAAAAAGTTAAAATACAATGATTAAGCTACTTATGATGTTGTAATGATTGCTCACTTTTTCCACTAACCACCTACCTGTCAAATCCACCCCATCCCCCCACTGATAATTATTGACATTATGAACTGGTGAGTCATTGATATTAATGACAGTGCTTAGAGATATTGGAGGAAAAAAAAATGGTGACAACCATTGTTCTATTTAATTGAAACCAGAGGGTAAATAAGCAGAATATAGTTAATCAAATTTACTATTTCCTGACACTGATTTAAATACTATTGTTGTTATAGAAAATACCTTGGAATTTTTAATGTAATAAAATGGCTAGTGTTTCTACTTTTACCCACACTGGTACTTTTCTCACTACAGATACAGAGAGCAATGATTCAGTATTAAATGAGATTCACCACCCATCCATAAGTATTTACTGAGTACCTAATGAGGGCCAGGTAGTATACTAAGTAGTAAATAAATGAAGACTTATATGGTCTCTCTCTCCACTGAGATTAATCTCTAAAAAGAAAATGTATAAAAGAGCTTTAATAGGAAAAGTACAGGGAGCCATGAGAACAAATAAAGCTTCTCTAGAATTCAGGGAAAGGCTCACCTAGCAAGTGATGTTTAAAATGAAACATTCAGGGAACAGGCTGTAGTTCAATTGGTAGGGCTCCAGTTTACCACATGGGAGGCCCCGGGTTCCTGGGGCCTCCTCGAGCAGGCAGACCGCCTCGAGAAGGCAAGCCGCCACGGGCAGGGCAAGCCGCCACGTGGTGAGCTGACTGGGCGGGTCGCCGCAGCGGGGGGAGACAAGCAGACACAGAGGAACGTAAAAATGAACACAGCAGAAACAAGCAGAAAGGGGGGAGGGGATATATAATAAATAAAAAATAAATCTTAAAAAAACTAAATAAATAAAAATAAAATGAAATGAAACATACAGAATAAAGAAGAAATTAGGACAGATAAGTAGGGATGGAGGAGCATATAGTGTTCTAGGCAGAGGTAGCAGAATATAGAAGAAGGTCACTGGGACAAAAAATGTATGGGATGGCAGGCATAGGTGAGGCTGGACTGTCTTTAAAACCAGCTTAAGGAGTATGGGGTTCATGTGAAGGGAATGGCAAGCCAGAGTGATTATAAGAGAAGAGGCATGATCAGATCTGTACTGTGGAGTATGACTGGAAGAGGGTGGTGATGACTACCAGAAACAGGCCTAGAGATGGCAACGGCTTGAACTATGGTGGTGACATGAATATACAAAGATGAAGGAAAATGGCTAAAGACATTTAAAGAAGGTTTAAATGACAGAGTTGGTCGTGTTTCCTATATCTACAAGGAGTAAGAAGAAGTCAAAGATGACTCTTAGGTTTTTAAGTTGGCAATGATTAGATGGTGAGACAGTGGTACCAAAACATGCATACACACACTCACACAGACAAGGGATAATGGAAAAGAAGCAGACTTGAGAAATAAATAATGAATTTTTTGTTTTTGACATTGTATGTCTGAGGTACCTACAAGTATCCAGAGACTATGGTCCAATTGATAGTTTGATATGCAGGACGGGAAATCAGCTCTGGGATTGCTGGCATCTATAGACATTCCTATAGTTATGCAACACATGGCTTTAAGCTCCATTTTGCACAGTTTCATAAGACAAATTGTAAAAACTCAAGGATATGGAAAATTATGAGATGTCTGGAATCACAAAATTAGGAGATGTTTGCTTAGATAGAGGCTGTTAAAAAATTTAAAATGGGAGCAGATATGGCTCAAGCAGTTAAGTGCCTGTCTCCCAAATGGGAGGTCCCGGGTTCAGTTCCCAGGGCCTTCTGGGAAAAAAAAAAAAAAAAAAACAAAGACTGACCACTGGCTTCAACATCAAGTAGGTTGTAGAAAAGGTGACAATATAATTTATTGTATAAAGTCGTATACTTTTGAGTGTAAAAGGCATTGTATTAATAATTATGTCAGAACTGGCGTGACTTGGGACGCCATGTGGCTGCTTGAGTCTCAGACAATTTTAGAGAGAGCAAACAATGCAAGGAGACACTAAATTGAGGCAGGCTGGGAAGTAAGGAAACATATAAAAAACTCTCTCAAGAAAGCCGGCTATAGAAAAAATGAAAGGCATACTCTTCACATCTTTTTCCCAAGCATTCTTCTTTAAAGACCAGCCAAATGCAGACCATTTAATAAGTACAGCTAAACCGCTCAGCCAAGGGAATAGACTCCAGAATATTTTCAAAAGAAGAAGCATTTTTAGATTTAAATATTTCTAGTTTATAAATTAACAACACTATTTTTGTGAAGTCCTTCTCTAAATATACAATTCTATATTACAATATCATTGACATGGCTGAATAATGACAGATACTATTTCAAAAAAGAAAAAATATATGCAGCCACACCTCTAAGAAAGGAAAAGTCATATTACATGAAAAAAGAAAAGTCATAATACAGATAATACAATTTAAAATTTTTCCTTTAAAAAAGGAAAGAGGTATACTGCTTAATGTATATAATGTATTATGTCCCTACTACAACTATGATGGGGAAGCAGAGTCACATGGGAGCTAAGGGCAAGGCTTTGAAGTCAGAAACTCAACCTAACCACTTACACCCATAAGACCAAAGACCACTGAGTTCAACTCCTTAAGCCACAGGTGCCTCATCTAAAAATAGAGATAATATCTACTTCATAGAATTGACCATTAAATGAGATAATGCATATAAAGTACTGAGAAGAGTCTGACATATAATGAGTACCCAAAAGGTGATAGCTATCATGGTTAGCTAGCTATTGTAATATATAGGGCATTACGCCCTCCACTGAACATATATAAACTTTCAGGATATAATGTCACATCTGACAACAGATAGACTATCAGTATAAAGAGAAAACAGGAACTGCTATGGACAAGGAAAAAATAGTGCAAAAAGGCAAGTCTCAACTACGGGAAACTTCCTAAGATTAAATTTGAGGTAGTGTTTATTGTTGTCTTTAAAGTTTAGCTTCAGATGCTAACAAGTGAAGACACAGTCCCATCAATTTGGGCGTGGCTGTGTCATGCTTCAGAACAAAGGCTTTCATATCAGGAGACATTATGTCCTCCCTAGCTCTCTCCTTTACTAGCTGAGTCTTGGTCAAATGATTTAACTTCTCTAAGCCTAACGTACACATTGAGGGTCGAGTGGGGAAAATATACCAATCTCAGAGAGTTGTTGAGAAGCTTAACTGAAACAACATATGAATAGCATTTAACACAGTGCCTAGAAGATAGGAAATACTCAAATTATTAAAAGGAAGATAAAGTTAAGATGAAAGACCACAGAAAAATGAGAATGAGAGGAGGTCCTAGAAACATCATGGCAGGTTGGGGAGTATCAATCACATCACATCACATCACATCGCATAGTGGACACAAAAGAAGAAAATCAAAGATTTCAGAAAGAAAACAAAGAAAAAGTAAGATTTATTTTTTAATTATAAAAGTATAAGCATATAAAAATGTCTACAGTTGATAGCAATAAATTTACAATAAAAAACGGGACAAAAAAAAAACGGGACAATGTCTAAAGAGAAATGGTTAAATATAGAATAGCCATAGGATATTAATATCTGCAATTTTTTAAAAACATGTTCTTAATAAGTATGGTAAAATTTTTGTTAATAAAAAAGTACATATCTTTATCTATAAATATAATCACACAAACAAAAAGATAGAAAAGAAATACCCCCAAATTGTTAACAGCAGTTTTATGTGAATGACAAAACTATAGGTGATGTTAACGTTTTCTTTAAACTTTGCTGGAAGTTTTCCAAAATTTCTTTAACAAATATGTATTATTTTAAAAAGATATTAACGAACCATCTTTAAGCATGTAAGTTTTTAAGGCTAGTCATACTATTAGTAACAGAACTAGTGAAAATAATTCTGGGTTTACCTTGTAGCTCACTTTTAATAAGGCAACTTTCCATCATGTATAACAGCACAGTAACCATAATATCCAGCAGCTGACATTCTTCTGTTACCTGTCTGGCTAGCTCCTCATTGCTGAATAACTGAACACTAATATGCACAATTCTGTTAGACATTGTGTCTGATTCATGACTTTTCTTCAGTGTTTTCATAATGAAAGCATAATGCTGAACAAAAGTTTTTGTAAAAGCAACCTGTGAAAAGTTTTAAAGAGGAAGAGAAAATATATTATTTTAACTCTTAATGGTATACAATGTTTTCCAATGTATTATGTTACCATTTTAAAATTATTCTTAGCTTGTAATAATGTTCAAGGTAATTGAAAAAATTAATTCCAATGATGACAGTAGTCTTGAATTACATTTTTTTTTGGAACATTAGCAAAATACTTTGATGGTTAAAAAAATATTTATTAGGTATTTTAAATTATTAAAGAATTATAACTACCATGGTTTAAAAATATAAAATTACACTTTGCTCACAAACATATCAATTTACTAATATCAAAGTATCTGTCTTTGTTCTATGCCATCTACTTTAGCAACAAACTCTAAAGTTTGTTAAAAAAATTTTTCAATTAAAAAAAATAATAAAGTCTACGTTAAAATCCATCAGAGTATTTAATACAACTAAACAAGTGAGTCAGTATAATTACTCCAAAAGAAATAACCTTTTATATGAAAGCTGACCACTAACCTGACTAATTGTTCTGCAGTACTACTTTATTTACTCTATTCCTTTTTGTGTCATATGTGCATTTCCGGTTTTCTATGGCAGGATAAAGACATGCAAAACAATGGCACTATTAAAGTGCCACTTCTAAAGAGGCTTTATTTCCTACACCACAAGAAAAATTATAGCATTTTTTACTTTTTCTCAGGTACTGGGCTATGTCACTTGGCCATAATCATATGGTGACAAAAGGTGGGTCCAGCCACTCCGGGACTAGACTTCACCTATCTACAATTGTACATGAGTCAGTAATTGTTCTCTCTTTAATGGCTGCTGCCAGCAGCTACTAAACCCATGCTTTTCCCATGCCTGCTCCCAGAATATAAATTCAGTTCCCCCCATTAAATATTCTCATAACACCTTGTACTTCTCCTTCAGAGGACTTACAATAATTTGTAATTACATATTTATTTGTGCAATTCTGTTTTTAATGTGTATCCCCCAGCACCCTCTTCAGCAACAAGTTCCATATATAGATAGTTCTGAACCCTTTGGAATTCTCAGTTATGTTTCTTTGCCTTAGAACTACAATATCGTATGTTGTGTAGACCTTGTGTTGGCAGCAGTATACTATGAAACACTCTTCCATAGTGTTAAAACAGCCCTCAGGGCTATGATACAATAAGCCACAGCTGAGGGGTATATCAAAAATGATTTAATAATGAAGAGGTAAAGAAAGAGGAGCAAAGTTCAGAAATGAAAGAAAAAAATTTAGATACCTTATACTCTTGATCTGGAAGCATGTTGAGTAAGAAAGTTACCATCTTCTGAGGGAATTCATACTTTATAGTCCAAAACAATAGTTCTTCCAGGAAACTTTTGTGTTTCAAAACATCCATTATGGATTGATCTGCACACAAAAAAAGGAAATTTATCACATAATGATTTAAGATGCTCATCTCATTTAAACCTCACTATAATTAATAACCCATCAACTGCAAAAACCTGGATATATCAAAAAAATTAGGGATACTCTTTCAATAATGCACTGATACTGATATCACAATATGTAGATAAAAGGCTCAATCCTTATATTTTCATTATAAAGCAGTTACTAAAAAACTAAGTGCTTACTTGTCTTTACATATAAGTCATCTATCTACAATTTTTACTACTAAGATTCAAAATAATTAACTTACAAGAACAATAGCATGGTAATTAACCTAAAATAATAACTATTTTAAGCTAAAAACAAATATGAAGGACATAATAAAGTCCAAGTTATCTAAATTTTACATATTTAATTTTTTTAAAGGGGAGAATTTTTATCGGTTTAAGGACTTACCCATTTCTTTTTTTATATACTATTCTTTTTTTAACAATTTATTGAAGAATATCATTCATACATTAACATACATAAACTATAAGTGTTCAGTAAACATTGTGAACTTGCAAAACAAACATGCATAATATCATACAGGGCTCCCACACATCACCCCACCACAAATACTTTGCATTGTTGTGAAACATTTGTCAGAACTTTCAAATAATCATTTCATTAATGACTAAGGAAGAAAAGGGTACCAAGAAAACCCTATATATTCTGGAGACACTATTTTAACTACAGAGAGGCAAAAATATCTCCCAATCCCAATATGTTTCAGGGTTTCAGGGGTGCCATCAATAGAAGCAATATGTAATAGAACTTAAAATATAAATACAATTATACTGTACGTCTCTTTACATCTACGTAACTCTACTTTTCAAAATTCAGAATTTTCTATTTGTAAAACAGAAATCTCTCCCTCCTGAAATAGATCATTTCCAGGGTATGGCACTGATTTAAAAAGAGAAATAAACTATTCTCACAAGAAATCAGGTAAAACATCTTCAAAAGCACACAGCAATACATTCAAAGCCAAAAAGTAATAAAAATAGGATCAAGGGAATCAGGTAGCAGGAATACAAGAATTATAATTGGGGCCGGCTGGATAGCCCAGTTGGTAGGGCCGGTTTACCACATGGGAGGCCCCGGGTTCGGTTCCGGGCCTCTTCTAACCGGCAGACCGCCTCGAGAAAGCAAGCCAACGTCGGTGGGGCACACCGCTGCGGGCTGCGGCAGGCAAAGGCAAGCCTGCGGGCAAAGGCAAGCCCCCGCGAGCAAGGGCGAGCCCCCACCAGCAGGCTGGCTGCAGCGCCAGTGAGCTGACTCAGCGGGTCGCCCCAGCAGGAAGAGACAAGCAGACACAGAAGAACGAAGAGAAAAAAAAAATGAACATAGCAAGAACAAGCAAAAAAAAGGGGGGGGCATGTATAATAAATTTTTAAAAATCTAAAAGAATTATAATTAAAAATCCGAATATAATCCACATTGGTGTACCTAATTTAATTCTCACAATTCACTTGGCACTACATGATTGAAAACTTCACAGATTACCTTTCTGGTAATCATCACAGGTAAGTGTTTCTTAACATATTTACAAAGCTGAGCAAAACAGTAATATTAATCTTGGGATTCTTACAGGTACACAAACTCTGCAAGTTTGCACTAGCCAGATGCAAAGTCTAAAGCTACCATAACATTATTATATGTCAAGTACTTAAAAGAAAAAAAAATGTTGTGAACTTTGTTTTAAATAAATAAAACAATCAGAATGTACCAGAAAAATCTGACTTCTATTAAAATACGAATAGTTCCGGTTATGTAGAATTCATTTTTTTTTCATTTTCAGACCAAAAAAAACAAAACAAACAAAACAACAATGGCTTCACTGGTTTTTTTTTTGGTGCTCTGTAAAAATTATTATTAGAAAAGTTGTGGGTTTACAGAAAAATCATGCATAAAAGTTCAGAATTCCCATATAGCACCCTATTATTAACACCTTGCATTGGTGTGGTTCATTCGTTAAATCTGACAATAGTATATTTTTAAAGCTGTACTATTAACACCTATAGTCTATGGTCTAACTTAGGGTTCACTGTTTGTGTTGGATGACTTTATTATTGCTTTTAACAAAGGTGATGTCAGTCTCCCAAGATATTCAAAGAATTTGACTAGCTATGAAAATGTGGTTAGAAAAGCTTCTATTAGTTAAGTATTTAAATTTTTTATTAAAATGTCATGACTTTTAATAATGCTGAAACTACCTTAAGCCAAATTGCAAAACATTTTTGAAGAATCAGTATATGATGTAAAAGAATGCCTAAAGCAAAGGCATACTTACATAGCAGAATCCAGGCTCTGTACCTAACTAGATAAATAATCTTAGACATTTTGCTTCAGTTCTTCATCCTTAAAATTTAGGTTTTGAGAACAGGCAATGAATTTTGTGTTTAGCACAGTGCCTGGCCTCTTGCCTATCATTACATACCTTATTTTCAGCTCATTGTTGAACTGCTGAATCAAATTCTTGCAAAATATGAACCACTCTCTGGACTTAAGATACCTTCAACAGCAACAGACACTTTTTGAAAACACCTGGAATTCTACTAATTGAAAAAGCCATTTCTTCCATGTACATACTTTAACAATTAATGATAATTAATCAAAGTCTTAAATCTCTTTACTACTCCCCACTAGAGGTGAAAATAAATCAGGTATTAAAAAAAAATAAACTTCCACTTTAAATCTGCACAAAAAAGTATCCTCAACCAGAGTTTAGCCAGGCTGAAGGAAAACAATGACTTTTTACACTATGACAGGTATTTCGTGGGCATGCCTAAAGCTTAAACTCATATATGTGCCTAGCAATCTGTTCCAACTCAGAGAAGTCTCAAGGACTCAGGAAAACCCATGGACAACTCTGGTACGTCAAAGGACCAGATAGTCATATGGATTTCTAATTTCCCTCAGGTATCACAGGTTCTCTACTGAGCAGAAAGAAGGGGAGCAGGTATGCAAGTGTATATCCTGGACCACAGATCAAATTTATGCCTCTACTCTAATGACCAATAAGTTAGAGGGCAGGAACAACAGACTTACAAAATGAGTCTGCATCTGAAACTGCTTCCATGCTCCACCTTTCCAGACAGTCCTAGGCATTCCAAAAGATGCATCAGAAATGAGCACCAGAAAAAAGAATCTTATAAAATAATATTTTAACCTCTGGAGATTTTGTGACAGATCACACAAACCCATAAACAGTATTTGTTTAAGACTTGGAAATCCATGGCAAAACCCAAACACAGGCCGCAAACTAACAGCAAGTGCTCAAGGAAAGTTTTCAGTGAGGGTCAAGAAAACATACTAGTTGAGAGCTGCAGCCCTGGGATTTGAAAGGATCTACCTCTTATTAGCTATGATCTTTAACATGCCTCCATTTCCTTACTCATAAAATGGTAACAAAATCTGCTTCACAAAATAGTAAAATCTGTTTCATAATTAAATGAAAAAATGCATGGGAGGTGTTTAGAATTATGCCTAGCATATACAAAAGGTTCAATAAGTATTACTCATTATTAATATTAATCTATTCCCTCACTATAGGAATATCTATTTCCTCTTTTGAGTACACATGCACTCTGTGTTAAGTGTGACTCATTTTCATTCATATTCATATTCATTCATGCCCTCTCCCTCACCATCTTTCCTTTGCTCATCTTTTTTCACTCTAGAAATTAGATACCCCAGAATATAAAAACACATAAGCCATACTAAAACTTTATACCAAAAACTTTATATTCAAATCAACATATCAATGAAAAGTTTTTTTTTTTTCCTGGCTCAAATATAATGTACATTTTGGCAAAAGACCTGAATAGACATTTTTCTAAAGAAGAAATACAAATGGAAAAAAAAAAAAAACATGAGAAAATGTTCAATATCACTAGCTATTAGGGAAATGCAAATCAAAACTACAATGGGATATCATTTCACACCTATACTATAATGGCCACTATTAACAAAACAGAAAACTACAAGTGCTGGAAAGGATGTGGAGAGACAGGAATGCTTTATTCACTGTTGATAGGAAGGTAGAATGGTACAGCTACTGTGGAAGTCTGTCTCACAGTTTATAAGGAGGTTAGATATAGATATACCATGTGACTCAGTAATACCACTACTAGATATATATCCAGAAGAACTGAGAGCAATACCATGAACAGACATCTGCTATGTCCATAGTGACATTATTCACAATTGCTAAAAGATGGGAACAAGCTAGGTGTCCATCAACTGGTGAATGTATAAACATACATACACACGATGGAATATGAAGTCATGAAGCATATGACAACATGGATGAACCTGGAGAACATTATGTTGAGTGAAGCAAGCCAGGGACAAAACAACAAATATTGTATGATTTCACTATCATGAACTAAATATAATGAACAAATTCATGGAGTTAATAGCTAGAATATAAGTCACCAAGAGAATAGAATGCAGCTAGAGAATGGAAAGCTGAGGTTTAATCTGTGCAGAATTGGATAAAGTTTGTAAATGTTTGGAGAGGAATAGAAATGGTGAAAGCACATCATTGGATTTGTAAGTAGTAGCATTACCATATGGGTGGGTATGATAGTGGTTTGTTTTTTCTTTTTTTTTTTTTTTTGGAGTAATGAAAATGCTCTAATATTGGTTGAAGTGATTAATGCCCAACTGTGATTATACCAAATGTTTTTTATTATACACTTTAGATAAATTGTATGGTTTATGGGAAAAATAATAATAGGGTAAGTCAGGCAAAACATACACCAAATGTAAGATATGGACTATATATTGTTAGTAGTAATAGTTTGATGATGCTCTTTCATAATGTTACAAATATTTCACAACAATGCAAGGCATTGGTGGTAGGGTGATATATGGGAGCCCTGTATGATGATAAGCATGTTTGTTTTCTAAGTTCACAACTTTTACTATACACTTATTGTTTATGTATGTTCATGAATGATACACATCAACAAATTTAAAATATATATAATGCATTTTATGAAAAAAAAAAACAATGAACAAAATCTCAATAGTAAGGGTTTTATTTGCTTTTGAAATCCCCCACTACTACCCTCTTACAACACTTCCCCTGCCATTAGACAAATCTAATAATATAACTCTTAAACAGCTTCAATGTCATGCGAATATTCTTGCTGACCTGATTTTGTGACAATCAGGGTAGGCTAAACATTCGTTATATTAGAAACCATGCATGTGTCCCCAGACCTAGTTTTTCTCCCTAGGTCTGACTTTTAGAATGTTGATGATAAACTAAGCCTGATTTATTATATGACCATCCTGTATGGGAAAAGGCTGTAGCTTTGGGCATCTTTGGTTAACCTTAAGAGATATAGCAGGGGGACAGATGTGGCTCGGGTGGCTAGGCATCCGTCTCCCATATAGCAGGACCTGGGTTCAATCCCCGGGACTTCCCAGTAAAAATTAAAAAAAGAAAAATATAGAAGGTGCGTGGGCCACCAGGCCCCATGCCCAGGTGCACCAGCAGGCCCTGCGAGCCACGCAGCAAGATGATGACGTAACAGGAGACTGACACAAGGGAGGGCCAAGACAAGACGCGCCGCAAAACCAGGAACTAAGGTGGCGCAGGTGGCAGGACACCTCTCTCCCACATTGGAGATTTTCCAAGGATCAAATCCCAGCGAAGACAGGAGGAGAAGGATGAGTAGAGAGGGCAAGAAATGGACACAGAGAGTTACCCAGTGAATGGACACAGAAACAGCAAAAATGGGGAAGGGGGGGTAAAAATGGATAAAAGTAAATAAATAAATCCTTAAAAAAAATGTATAGGGGAAGAAGATATGGACTATAGTTAGTAGTAATACTTTGACAATGCTCTTTCATGATTTGTTAACAAATGTTTCACAACAATGCAGGGTGTTTGGGAGAGGGGGTGATGTGTGGGAGCCCTGTATGATGTTATACATGCTTGTTTTATAAATTCGCAATGTTTACTGAACACTTATAGTTTATGTATGTTCATATATGAATGACATACTACAATAAATTGTTTAAAAAAAAAGCTTCAATGTCAACATGGCTAGTCAATCAAATATTATTACTGATTAAGTATTTTAGGAGCTTTTTATATGAGGAAAACAGAATATAAATACCTTTGCTGCCACTGCTTAATTTTACCCTTTTTCGCTTGCCCAGACCTTGACTCCCATCCTGATCCTCCTGGAGGAAAACAAAATTAGCATCAAATATATAAAATGTATAAATTTATGACTATGACTATAAGTATAAATATGCTTATAAATTATAATATACACGTTTATATGTTTTACTTTTTACATATTTGCTGCAATAAAATACCTTAAATAAATACTATATATCTTAATGAATAACATAAAAAAATGTTGCTAATTTTGATTAAAATATATAGTAAAATATCTTTAGTATTAAAATACAAAAGCTCTTAAGCTTAAGCTGTGCTTCTAATGGAAGTCTCAACCACCCCACCCCACAATGCTCAAATTAAAAATTTCCTAACCTTATAAACATAACATCAAATTCACAAAAATGCTAAAGGAAGGAGTAGAGGAACAGATTATCATAGAAATGAAGAGATAGGGAGAGAGAACTGAAACAATGAATAGAGGAAAGGCTTTAAATAATCAGAGGTAAAGAAAATGAGGTCAAGAAATCAAGTTCTGGGGAAAAAAAACAGCATATTAAAGGTTAGAATTGACAGTTAAAAATAATAATAAAGGGGAGTTGGTCTAGCTCAGTAGTTGAGCTCCTGCTTCGCACGTACAAAATCCCAGGTTCAATCTCTGGTACCTCCCAAAAATAATAATAATAATAACAACAACAACAAATTAAAATATGGTTAGGGAAAAAAATCCAAACCAGGAAATTCAGGCATTTCTGTTCACATATAATAAACGCATCCCTGAAAAGCTTCACACTGAAAAATAACAGGGCTGTGGAGAGGATTCAGCTCAAGTGGTTGAGCACCTACTTTCCACGTACAGGGACCCGGGTTCGATCCCCAGTACTTCCTAAAACAATAAATAAATAAAATAAAATAACAGGACTTACTGGGGGGGAAAAAAGGGTCAGGAGCAGGTCATGTACAACCTATTCAAATTTGTTAACTAGAGAAGTAACAAAAGCAATAATAGGTACAGTAGGAGATAATCTGGATGCCCAGTTAAGCATCTTGAGGTGGTCTGAGGCTGTCTCAGGGGATAACAAGGCATAACAATAGAGTGGAAAAGCTAGCCAGCTCAGACAATACAGGCAAGAGGAGCAGAGGAAGCAGCCTGCCACTAGTGAAACCAAGACAATGAGGCAAGAGATGTACCCTGGATGCAAGTACTCATTTCTAATCTTCGTAAAACATTGCTGAAAAGACTCCTGCTGCCTTTACAGCAGAGGTGAAGGCTTTTTCTTCTCCAGCTCAAAGTCCTACCCCACTATCTCACCTCTCCTATACTAAGATGGCATATGAATCAACAATTTTCATGTTATATTGACATCTTTTCCGTTTTCCAAATGCATATGAGCCAAGAGGTATTACAGACACAAGTGTGGTAATATTTTGGTATGTGGTCCGTTGTGCTAACAATGATCTTCATAGAAGGCTAAAACAACATTACATTCAGATTTCCAGATACTTTCTTAATAGCCTATCAAATCTCCAAAACTGTGTTCATCAATTGCAATAAATGTACCACACTAATGAAGGATGTTGTTAATGTGGGTAAATGTGGGTAAATGTGGGCAGTGTAGGAAGCAGGGCATATAAGAACCCCCTATATTTTTTATGTAACATTGATGTAATCTAAATATCTTTTTTTTTTTTAATTAAACATTTAAAAAAGAAAAAAAAAAGACCTTAACTAGTCTCAGCAAGGGAGTAGGCACCACTGCCACATGTGTGTTCAAGCATAAAATAAGGACAGTGGTCCAAAATGAGAAAAGAAGACCCAAGAAAAACAGATCTGCAAAACTTAAAGATGATTTCTTAACACTTGCCTACCATGGTTGGTGAAAGTCCACAAAAATTCACCTAGAATAAATCAATCCAAATTAATCTTTCTTTCTTTGATGGAGTTACAAATCAGAGAGGTGAAAATACTGTGAGCCCCAAAGGAGAAGTCAGGTAAATTCACAGCTGGCTAAAATCATACAAAAGAGAAAATAGGAATAGATACAAAATATAGAAAACTAGAAGACACATTTAACATATCAGTTTATAAAAATAAAATCCAGAGAATATTTTGAGAGACTAGAAGAAAAACTTGAAATTTAAATTACATAAGCCACTGTAATTTGACTTTGTTTGCTTTACCAACTCTACAAGTACAAAGTAGGAAGAGACTAACTTGGCAGCTGTAAGTTTGGGAGAAAAAAACAAAAAACAAAAAACCTGGACATTTCAATTGACCAGTGGGGGCTCCTGCCAAAAGTCAAGAATAACTGCTAAAAGGCTAACAAAAAAGCCTTGGGTCTTAATTAAACCACAGTATACTTAGCAAATGGTATCTCATCATTGTGCACTGAATCAGGTCATAGATTTTTAAAAAGGAGCGACCAGGTCAAAGAACTATGCACAACAGAGAATATTAAAAAACGAAAGGTAAATATTTAAAGGAGTTTCATATGGAAGTAAAAAAAATTCTAGGGGCCGGCTGTAGCCCAGTTGGTAGGGCACCAGTTTACCACATGGGAGGCCCCGGGTTCGGATCCCGGGGCCTCCTCAAGAGGGCAGACCGCCTTGAGAAGGCAAGCCGCCGCGGTCAAGGCAAAAGCCACCACGGGCAGGGCAAAAGCTGCCGTGGGCAGGGCAAGCCCCCGCGAGCAGGCAGGCCACCGCGCGGTGAGCTAACTAGGGGGGTCACTGCACCGGGGGGAGGACAAGCAGACACGAAAAAACGCAAGAATGAACACA
>PVKH010005022.1:0-11243 GCA_004027955.1 Chaetophractus vellerosus
ATTACTAAAACTTTTTCATCTAAAACAGAAACTCTTTACCCATTAAGCAATAACTCCATTTTGTCTCTCCTTGGCTGCCCTTGGTAACCTCTAATCTACTTTCTGTCTCTGTGAATTTGCTTATTCTAGATATTTCACAGAACTGGAATCATGCAATAATTGTCCTTTTGTGTCTAACTTATTTCATTTAGCATAATGTTTTTAAGGTTCATCCATGTTGTTGCATGTATCATTCCTTTTTATGGCTGAATAGTATATCATTGCATGGATATATACCACATTTTGTTTATTCATCATCTGTCAATGGACGTTTGGGTTGTTTCTATCTTTTGGCTATTGTGAGTAATGGTACTATGAACTTTGGTATATAAATATCTATTCCTGTCCCTGCTTTCATTTTTTTGGTGTATATACCCAGAAGTGGAATTGCTGGGCCATGAGCTTATTCTATATTTAACTTCTTGAGGAACCACCAAACTGTTTTCCACAATGGCTGCACCATTTTACATTCCCACCAGCAGTGTGTAAGAGTTCCAATTTCTCCACATCCTCACTAACACTTATTTTCCATTAAAAATAATAATAGCCATCCTAGTGGATGTTAAGTGGTATCTCATTGTGGCTTTGAGAGGTATTTCATACTGAACATCTTTTTGTCACCTTGTTGTCCATTTGTATAACTTCTTTGGAGAAATGTCTATTCAAGTGCTTTGCCCAATTTAAATTGGGTTGATTGTCTTCTTGTATTACCTCCCCACCATCCTTTTTTTAAGCTTCATTTTAAAATAACTTCCAACTTACAGGACAGTTGCAAAAATAGTACAAAAACAAATAGAGAACTTCAACATACTTCCTACCCAAATACCCAGATCCACCAACTTTTAATGTTTAGCATATTGGTCAGCCTGCCTGCCTGCCTATCTACCTACTATTTGGCTATCTAGCTAGGTATCTTCATCTTCTTTGAACACTTAATAATTCCATTTACACTTCCTAAAAAACAAGGCCATTTATTTATGTAGCCACCTTAAGTACAGTTACCATGTTCAGGAAATTTAACATTGATACAAAACTTAGGCCTTAAGTTTTGTATCAAGTTTTTCATATGTCCCAGTAATGTCCTTTTTGGGCATTTTTCCTCCATTATTAGGTCCAGTCTGGAACCATGTATTGCCTTTAGTTGTTATTGTCTTGCTAATCTCTCTCTTTTTTAAAATGTGGAATATATGCAACATGAACTTTCCTGTTTCAACTACTCCCAAGCATATAATTCAGTGGGATTAATCATACAGTGTGTGCTACCCTCACCACTAGAGCTTTCCTATCACCCAAACAGAAACTCTGCACTCATTGTATATTAGCTCCCCATTCTCCCTTCTCATCCAGCCCTGGTAACCTGTACTCTACTTTCTGTTCTTTGAATTTGTATATTCTATTTCATGTAAGCAGAATTATAAATATCCCTTTGTTTCAACTTATTTCACTCAACATAATGTCTTCAAGATTTATCCATGTAGTAGCATATATCAAAACTTATTCCTTTTTAGGGCTGAATAGTATTCCATTGATGGATAGACCACATTTTGCTTATACATTCATCTGTTGGTAGACACTTGGATTGTGTCCACCTTTTGACTATTGTGAATAATGTTGCTATGAACATTGGTGTTCAAATATCTGTCTAAGTCCTTGCTTTCAGTTCTTTTGGTTATGAACCTAGAGGTGGGATTGCTGGGTCATATGGTTAATTCTATGTTTAACCTTCTGAGGAACTGCCAGATGCTTACCATAGTGGCTACACCATTTTATGTGCCCTCCCACAATGTTAAGGTTCCCATTTCTCCACATGCTCACCAGCACTTGTTATTTTCCCTTTTTAAATAATAAGCATTCTAGTGGGTATGAGGTGGTATCTCATTGTGGTTTTGATTAGCGTTTCCCTCATGGCTAATGATATTGAGTATCTTTTCCTGTGCTTATTGGCCATTTCTGTATCTTCTTGGAGAAATGTCTGTTTTAGTCTTTGTCTATTTTGTATTGAATTCTGTAGAATTCCTTCTTTTTCTGTGCATATTTTTCCAATATTTTCTTTGTGGGTACTATGGAGCTTAAATTAAAAAAATTTTTTTTCTTATAATAAACTTTATTTTTAAAGAAGTTTTAGCTTACAGAAAAGTTACATAGAAAGTATAGGGGATTCTTTCTCTCAATTAGAGGTGGAGTGGGCATCACCATCCCAGAATCCTCAGGATTGGAGAATGAACTATGGACTAAAGTAGGCTTACTGGTATTCTATTATAGACTTAATGTGATCCTAGCAATGGAAGAAATTATATTATTGATGTGGAGGTAGTGGCCACTGGAGGTTCTGAGGGCAGGGAAAGGGAAAAACAGGTGACATATGTGGACATTTTTGGGACTTGGGAATTGTCCTGAATGACAATGCAGTGACAGATACAGGCCATTACATATCTTGCCATAACCTACAAAATTGTGTGGGAGAGAGTGTCAACTGCAATGTAACCTATAATCCATGCTTAGTGGTAATGTTCCAAAATGTGTTCATCAATTGTAACAAATGTACCACACTAATGAAGGATGTTGTTAATGTGGGACAATGTAGTAGGTGTGGGGAGGAGGGCATATGGGAATCCCCTTTATTTTTATGTAACATTTATGTACTCTAAATATTTTAAAAATAAAGTAAAAAATATATTTTAAAAAAAGTATAGGGGATTCCCATACACCCAGTCCCCCTCCCTCTCACATATCCCCCTATTGATAACATCTTACATTAATGCGGTACATTTATTGCAATTGATAAACAAATCTTGAAGTATTGCTACTAACCAAAGTCTATAGTTTACATTATACTTTGCACCGTACAATTTTTTTTAAGATTTTTTATTTATCCCCACTTGCTGCTGTGCTTGCTGTGTCTATTTGCTGTGCATTTTTCTGTGTCTGTTTGTTTCCCTTTGATGTGTCATCTTGCTCCGCCAGCTCACTGCATCGCGCGGGCCTTTTTGCCTCCACCAGGAGGCCCTGGGAATCAAACCTGGGGCCTCCCATATGGTAAATGGGAGCCCAACCAATTGAGCCACATCCGCTTCTTAGTACTGTACAATTTGATAGGTTTTGACAAAATGTGCCTGTGTCCTTTATTGCAATATCATGCAGAACAATTCCAGTGTTCTAAAAATGCCCTAGATTCCATCTATTCTTCCCTCTCTCTCCCCTCAAAACCTCTGGTAACCACTATCTTCATATCAATGTTAAGAGTTCTTCTGTTACTATAGTAATAATGTCTACTTTGGTCCATTGTTGCATTCCCCCCTTATGTTTGTTCATTCCTCAATCTTGAGGATTTTGGCATGGTGATGCCTGCTGTGATTCAGATTGAGAGGGGCTTAGATCTTATGGGGCAGATGGAAGGAACTGTTTTGCTTGCATTGCAGTTACTCTTTGTTCTTTTGGATGGGGTTGTCCATCATCATCATTCCGTTAGTTCTGGGCAACTGGAGAGTAGATGTTGGCTGCAACTCTATTGAGATGCAGGGCTTAACTGGCATATGAACAGACCGAAGATTTAAGTCTCTGGGACATATATTTAATGGGTGTAATGCTAATTATAAATTCAAATAAAAGAGTAGAAGAACCATGTCTAGGGAAATTATAAATGAGTCTAACTGTTACATTGGGGAAACAGAACATCATATATTCCAAGATAAGACCCACCTACGGGGTGTTGGTTTCATGGAGTCATGTGCCTAGTCTATAGTGTCCCAATGTTTCCAGAACCCTTGGGAGTACCCCTGTTTGAGGCTTTGTTTACTGTGGAATTAGTGAGATCTGCCCGTGACATGTATAAACATAACCTCTGGAATGACCTCTTCCCACTCACTTTGAAATCTCCTAGCTGCAAACATTCCTTTGTATTTAATGTTTCCCCCTTTTGGTCAAGATCTTTTTACAAATTCATTGTTGGTTGGCTCTTGGTATTAATTCCTCAGTGCCAGGGAGGCTCATCCCCAAGAATCCTGTCCCAAGCCGGGAGAAAGATAGTGAGTTTATTTGCTGAGTTTGGCTTAGATAGAGGCCATAAGGAGGTTTTCAGGAGGTAACTCTCAGACAGTAGACATTATTAGGCTAAGTTTCAGTCTTGCAGGAACAAGGCTCATACCTACAAGCATTAATATAGTGGGCTTGGTGTATTGGTTTGTTTTCTTTTATTAGGCACTGCATATGTACTCTAGAGATTCTTACCACTCTATTTGAGAACTTAGCAGGACTATCCAGGATGGAAATCCAACATTTTGACATTTTGTTATTGTGTGCGTCTCCACCCACTGAGATACCACCCAAGGACCACATTAACACGTTCATACTTCATAGAGGCATGTGGGGCTTAAAATTAACATCTTAAATCTGTAACAACTCCTTTGGTTTGATACCAACTTAACTTCAATAGCATACATATACTATGTTCCTATACCTCTCCATACCCCACCTTTATGTTGTTCTTGCCATAAATTTCATATTTATACATTGTAAGTCCCAAATAATTGATTTATCATTACTTTTTGTGCATTTGCAATTTAGATCCAATACAATAGTAATGGCATTTATATTTATTAGGGCCCTTTTTGAAGGGTTGGTGTTATTTGAGAATTGGGGTATTTAATTATATTTGGAGTGAATAATATGACATTTAAACGTTTGGGTTGCTTCAACCTTTTGACTATTGTGAATAATGCTCCTACAGAGTTCCCTTTTTAAGATCCTTTTGTCACAGCCATTTGTGCTTCCATGCCTTCACAGATTTTTCTTCTGATGAAATTTTAAAATTTCAAGTATAAAATATATTTCCTATTACTGTTTTAATATTCTGTTATATTTAATAAAGTAAAATTTTTAAATTAAAAAATATGGCATTTATTCCACACTTTCATTTTGTTTGTACTAAAATCATAGACATTAATTTGAAGTCATTGCTTCATATTTTATTCAAACAACTTTTATTAACATTATTCCTGAAGCTTACATTAATCTGCCAGTAGTAACAAATGTGGTTTGAGAATTGGTTAAGGCAGTAAACTAGAGAAGAATATGAATTGAAAATGCCAAATGATTATTGTCATAAGATTTTACTCTTTAATTCAATTTAACCAATATTTATTAAGAATTATATGTTAAGGTACAATGCTAGATGCCTACTATTAACTAATTAATGTTTTTATTTTTTTTCCAGGGGAAAGTTAAGCCTTATGTTAATGGTACACCTACTGTGTGTTCTAGGGAAGATTTAAAACCCTGGGAAAAATCACCAGTGCTTAAAATATCTGCTCCACAGCCTATTCCCAGTAGCAGAATTGATAATACCACCTCTTCCAATTGGGTTGCTGGCTCTTTCAGGTGGGATTTTTTCCTTTTTCTTTTTTTTTTTTTTTGTACCTCATAGTCAAATGAAAATTTTTAATGATACACATTTTTAAAATAGTAATATATATTTCTGATAAATTTCCTAAATGAGTACAAGGGCTACATTTTCTAGGCAAAAATTAGTTTCCTTTATATTGTCATCAGGGAATACTGCCAAATACTATATAATATGTATATATTGCAACTTGGTATCAGCTATTTTTTCTTGGATAGTATTAGGAAGACCATTTTGCCATTCGCATGTTTACTTTATCTTTTTCAGCACATTAAGGGGTAAGAGCGCACAAAAATGAATTGTTATTCAGAATTAATTTTCAGAGTAATTTATTTAATTTGCCTATAATTTTATACATAGTTTTTTATTTAGAAAAGTCAGGTTTTTAAACTGAAATAGATGTAATTAGAATATAGTTGTGTTCTTTCAAAGTGCTTATTGAGCCTGTGCTCCATCTTTATATGCCTACTATGGTTGGTAACAGGCAAAAAGTGTTGACTTATTATTTATAATCTGGGCCAAGATATTTTTCATTCTAATATTAAAATGAGAAATGTAGCATGCAGATCTCATGCTAATAATTTCTCCTCCATTCCCCTCACCTTCCTTTCTCCTCATATTTAATAAATACTAAAAAATATTTATTTAGGGTAATATTTTCAAAACATTTAAAATATTAATTCACATTTTTCAGTTGCATTTGTGCAATTTTTAAAAATACGCTGTATTTTGTCCAGTTGAGACAATGATTATGATATCCCAGTTTATGTAGCTTTGTGGTCTAAAGGTAGTTCAGAAATTAGTCTCAACTTGTTTGGCTTTTTTAGTTAACAATTAGAGTATGCATAATATGAGAGCATCATTTAGTAGAGTTGTCTTCCAATTGTTAATGCTAGAATATTTTTTATACATGTTTTAAGAATAGCTTGGCATAAAATCAGCATATAGGTTGACACTGTTTTAGGATACTCCCCTTTGACAGTGTTTAGCAATATATGATAAGCACTTTCAATATAAACATAAGCATTTCTGCATTCCTTGTGGAGTATTTGACTATCTGGGATAATAAGTAGAATTTCTTTGTAATGAAAGAAAAGAAGGGAAACAGATTATCCTTTCATACGTATTAGGTCTTATTTTTAGCTATATCACATCAAAAATTGTTTCTAAAGAGTATAGGATTTTTTTTCTTATGGTACATCTACCTCTACTGGAGTCTGATATTGTGAAGTATTTCCAAGGTTTTTAGTAGATGTCTACTAAATATCAAGCAGTAGTAAGAATTTTGTTTGTTTAAAAAAAAATAGAACACAGTTTTCAAGCTCTATTCATTCTAATGGATGAGAATTTAATTTGAACTTTGGTGATTTCTTCTGCCTGAGTTAGATAAGAATCTTTCTGTTGCTTGGTTTTTGTTTTTAAGTTAAGAGTTTCAGTTACACTTAACATCACTTTGGACACATTTCAGTTGTTATTTATGTTTATATACAAAAGTAACTTTCATTTAAAACATCACTTTGGAGGTTGGCCACACCTAATGAAATAGACCTAAATTATACTCTCATTGTCAATCTTATATATAATTTTCAGTTTTCAGGGAAGTTTGAGGATTGGCTTTTATGGGTAAATGAATGCTTTGTAAGGTAACTTTTATGTATCTTTTAGTCCTGTCAGTCCTCCTGTCATGGATCTGAGAACTATCATGGAAATTGAAGAAAGTAGACAAAAATGTGGAGCTACACCAAAGACAAATTTGGGGTTGGTAAAAAAAATCATACAAAATGAAAGAGCATGTTGCATTACATTTCTCCTCTAAAGAATTGTACCTTCACTTGACCTCTTTCCCATTATTTTTCTGCTTTTGATGTTAGAGTTAATTATAAGCCTTTGTCTAAGTAATTTAGCCTCCATAACATTATTTTTTAAATATGTGCTAAAGGTTGAGTTGAGTTTATAGTCCAGATCCTTGTATTACACATCAGAAACTTGCCTCTAAAATTATCATTATGGACTGTTTCTAAGGAGAAGCCAAAGATTTAAGGCTTGTGGTAGAAGACTGTTTGCCACTTCAAAAGTATGAGAGTATATTATAATAGGAGAGTTCATGTGTAGTATTACTTGATCATTGATAGTATAAACTGGTAACTGTCACTATTGAAACTTGTGACCATTTTGGTTTAATAATCGTAAAATCACACCAAATAAATAGAAAGCAGTATAATTACCTGTAATAATCATTGAGCAGAAATTAATACTAATTGGTTTAATTTAATTTCTAGTAAAATGATTTCTCATGGAATTAAACTTTCTCAGAAGCAACGAAAAATGATTGCATTGACTACCAAAGAAAGCAATTCAGGAATGAATACCATGGAAACAGTTTCAAGTGCACCTTCAAAAGCCCCCAAACCAGTGAATGCATGGTATGTTTTTACTTGTCCAAAAATCCATAGGGAGGCCAGCAGGCTGGAAACGAAGAGAGGAGAGGATGGTGTGGTCTTTAAGCAGAATTTGTTCTGCCTTTTGAAAATCTCAGTTCTTTGCTCTTAATGCCTACCACATTATTGAGGGTAATCTCCCCTACTTAAAGTCAGTCTGGTTGTAGATGCTAATTACATCTCCAAAATACCTCTAAAGCCAGGGGTTCTTAACCTTTTTTGTTCCACGGATCCCTTTGGCAGGCAGGCAGGTGAAAACCACGGGCCCCTTCTTAGAATGCAGCTGCAGATAGTTTTATGACACTCAACTAGCGCTGGGTCTAGCAGCTACCGTAATTTCAAAATATGGATGCGCTTAAGCGATTTTTCGAGGTATGCAACTGTAATGTCATATGAAGCGAATACGACTGTAATTTATTGCATACATTCATAAGTGAAGGAAATGCTAGATTTCAGTTAGAGGTCAGAGAAAATAAAGATAAGTTGATTTTTTTAAAAAATTCAAGCTCATGGACCCCCTGAAATCTTAACCCATTTCAGAACCTCTGCTCTAACACAACACATAGGCCAGTGTTTGACCAAACAGCTGGATACAATTACCTAGCCTTTTTTGTTTTTGTTACATATCCCTCCCCTTTCTGCTTGCTCTTGCTGTGTGTTCATTTTTTTGTGTGCGTTCTTCTGTGTCTGCTTTGTCTCCCCCCACTGCGGCGACACGCTGAGTCAGCTCACTGCGCAGGCGGCTTGCCCCACTTGTGGGTGGCTCTGCTTTCGTTCCCAGGTGGCTTTTGCTCCATTCGCAGGTGGCTCGCCCTGCCCGTGGCAGCTTTGCCCTGCCTGTGGCGGCTTTTTCCCCTGCCCACGGCGGCTCTGCCCCACCCACGGCAGCTTTGCCTTCTCAGGCAGTCTGCCCGCTCGGAGAGGTCCCTGGGAACCAAACCCGGGGCCTCCCATGTGGTGTACCAGCGCCCTATCCACTGGGCTACAGCTGGCCCCTACCTAGCCATTTTGACACAAATAAAATTTATTACCATAGATGTATAGGATATACATCTTTGGAGAGTGTACATATATGAAAATGTTTTTATTCTCACCTTTACTTCTGACTCATCAGTTGGAACAGGATTCTAATTTGGAAGTCACTTGGAAAGTTTATTCTTTTTTCTTTCTCTCCTTACTATTTGGAAATCTAATGCCATTTTGATTACAAATTCTTTACATGTTACCTGTTTCCTTCCCCTACTCCCCCTACCCCAGGGAGTTTGTTAGGGTCCTTTTCTATTCTTTTCTTTTTTCTTTTCTGTTCTCTTCTTCTTTTTAAAATCTCCAATGTATTGAAATGTGGGGATTTTTATTAAAAAATTTATTGAGGTATATCATTCATACATGAACATACATAAATAATAAGTATATAGTGAAAGTTGTGAACTCACAAAACAAACGTCTATAACATCATACATGTTTTTTTTGGTTTTGTTTGTTTGTTTGTTTTTTTTTTTTTTTTTTGATACTGTCCTAGTACTTGATGGGCCCTTTCAATCAGAAATGTCCTTAAATTCCAGGAAATTATGTACTATTACTTTAATACTTTCCCTCTTCATTGTTTTTTCTGAAATTTATATCAGTTGGATATTGGTCTTTTTGTACTGATTCTCTAATTTTCTTACCTTTTGTCTTCTATTGTCCATATATTAGTCTTTTATTCTACTTTTTGGGAACATTTCCTTGACTTTCAACCCTTGACTTAAAACCCTTCTACTGAATGTTTTATTTCAACTCTTAAAATCTTTGCCAAGAGCTCTTCCTTGTTTGCATATTGTGCCTTTTTTATAGTATTCTGTTTAACATTCTACTGCAGTTCATACCCAGGGCTGTAGGCTAGGGGGAAAAAACAAAGATAAAATTAGGATTAAAAGAGGAAGAAATACAAAACTTTCTATATATCAGTAAAAAGCAGTAAAAAAAGCAGTAAAAAGAAAAAATATTTATAGCATCAAAAAAATTATTTACGTGGTATCTAACAAAAGTGCAAGCTTTCTATTCAGAAAACTATAAAATTTAAAAAAACTATAAAATTTATAAAATCTTGTTAGAGAAAATTTTAAAGTCCTAAATAAATGGAGATAACATATATCATGTTTAAGGATTAGAAGACTCCATGTTTGTAGCTTTACCAGTTGATCTGTAGAGCCAATCAAAACTCTAACTTTTTGTGTAGGTGGAACTTGGCAAACCAATTCTAAACCTTTTATTGAAATATATGCCATGGGGCAAAAATAGTCAAAACACTCTTGAAGAAGAACAAGACAAAACTTTCCACAATATCAAGACTTATAAAGTGGTAATTAAGATAGTGAGAACAAAAAAATAAAGATAGGTATTGGTGCAAGGATGGGCAAATAGGCCAGGAGACCAGAAACAAGAACCCTAAACAAATACTTAATTTTTGACAGTGTTTACATTGCAAACCATTACAGAAGGGATGATCTTTTTAATAAGTGACCCTAGGAAAAATTGGGTAACCATAGGGAAAAGATTAAAAAAAACTTAACCTTTAACTTATGCCATCTACTAATGTTAAATACAGATAGATTGTATACTTAAATGTAGAGTATACATTTATGATATACAGCTTTTAGAACAATAAAGCTTTTAGAAGATAATTTAGAAGAATATCTTAATGACCTTAGAATTGAGGGGAAAATAAAGAACATAGAGAGCATTAATCTTAGCAATAAATATTCATATATTTGACTACATTATAGTAAGTCCTCTGTTTTTTAGAAAATTCTGTTAAGAAAGTGAAAAGATGGGCCACTGTGTAAAAGATAAATGACCGATAGTACCAAATACTGGGAAGGATAGGATGCAATGAAAATCATATATACACTACTAGTGTGACTGTGAACCCATTGGCATTCTCTTTTGCCATAGAAGAAGCCTGTACTCTGTAAATATTTTCACTCTTTAGTATATGCCCAACAGAAATCTATGTACTTGTGTACCAGGTAATATGTATAATAGGAATGTTCCTATCATCATTATTTGTAGTAGCCAAAAATTGGAAACAATCTAAATGTCCATCAGCAGTAAATAGATAAATTATAGTTGATTTTTATAGTAGAATAATACACTGTTATATAGTAGAATTAAGCTGTGATATAGAACATTACACTATGATTAAAATGTTATGACTAAATGCAATAGCATAGATGAATCTCACCAATAGAAACTAATCAGCAAGAAGAGAAAAAAAACTCCATACTATATGATTCCATTTATATATAGTTTTATGCCTTCTTTCCTATATGTATTTTGTTTCATTTTTATTATATGTGTTCTGTTTTATTTGTTTTATTTTGTTTTAT
>PVKH010005022.1:11343-22712 GCA_004027955.1 Chaetophractus vellerosus
CTTCTGTGTTTTTCTATGCCTGCTTTTTGTCTCCCCCCATCATTGCAGTGACGCGCCGAGTGGGCCCTCCGCACAGGCGGCTCACTCCGTTCGTGGGTGGCTCCATTCTGTTTCATGGGCGGCGCCGCTCCATGTTCTGCGGGCAGCAGAGTTCCGTGTTTTGTGGGCTGCTCGGCTTCTGTGATTCGGCGGCAGCTCTGTGTTTCACGGGTGACTTGCCATGCCCGTGGAGGCTCTGCCCTGCCTGTGGTGGCTTTTTTTTTTTTGCCTTGCCCACGGTGGCTTTGCCCGGCTTGCCTCTCTCAAGGCCGTCTGCCCGCTCGGAGAGGTCCCCAGGAACCGAACCTGGGGCCTCCCATGTGGTATACTGGAGCTCTTATCCACTGAGCTATCCAGCCGGCCCCAATGTGTGTCCTTTTAATTGCTTCCTAAGAACTGTATCAATTGTCAATATTTTTTTATCGTAAGGATCTTTTAAAAGTTCGTTTCTGTTGAATTCTTTTGGATTTGCGCACTGTTTTTATTTATACTTAGTTAAAAAGTGGGCTGAAGTAACTTTGTAATAACATGTATATGTCAATAAATATATATAAATGTATATATGTTAAATATGTATGTAAAATAGTTACATATGATTTGTTGATTGGTTAAGGAAATTTTTATCCTAAATTAATGGCAAGGATCAGAAAATGTTAGAAATTCAAAGAAAACATTTATATAAAATAGTTTGTTGTTCAGGAATTTTGATGTGTGTTTAGTACAAATTGAGATAACCATAACCGGATTGTTGAATAATTTTCTTTCTTGAATCCTTATAATGCTATAAAGTATTTTAATTTAAGCTCTAGACATTAACTATTGAGTGAATAGAAAGTGATATGCTTCTTTGTGTGATTTTTAATTTATGGAGAAGTAACCATGTTCTGTAAGATCTCATTTGATTTTTAATCAGATACACATAAATGTAAACACATATACTATATGCTTTAAGAAAGTAAAAATGGAAAAGGTTTGGTTTCCTACGAAAATCCTTTCTAAGTGTTGGTGTAGAAGAAAAAGTTGGAAGAATTTAAACTTCGCTTTGAAAAAAGTGAGATATTAATCTTAAACTAGCATTTTAATCTGATTTACAGAGATGTATTTCATTACTGTGGTGATTTATCTAGAGATGGTTTTAAATGCTTTCAAAGACACATCTTTATCATCCTGAAGAATCACCTAATGTGATTTTAATTCTTTATGATTTTTTATTCAGTTTTCATCTTCAAAATTAAGGTTAATGTGCAATTCATTAGCAAATCACAGTTTAGCCCCCTGAGTCTTTATGATTTTAGAAAGGATTTTCACTACTCTGTTCACACATTCATTCACCTAGTCTTAAGACTCCCAGTATGTAGCCGTACTCCTGCTGCCTGCAGTTAGGTATGGCAATGGAAAGTCTTAAAGATAATTGGTTCTCCCATTAGAATGAAGTTCTGACCAGTTGAATTTGAAAACTAATGTGAAAATACCAAGTGTATGTGAGAGTTGGCACTTTTCATTATCAGATGTTTTACTTGGAGAATTAATACATTTTCACCAGTCATCTTGTGTGGAAGAATCCAGTCTTAGTGGCCTGGCTTGATGTATGAATATAAATTCTTCCAAATTCTATTTAGAGCTAACCGTCTATATATATAATATTAAAAATTAATTGGTAAACTTCCATATAGTATAAATTCAATTTAACTTTTTAGAGCTAGAAGTTTTATTCATTAAAACAAAAATTTAAAGATTGCTTTAGCTGAGGAACAAAATCCTGGTTAATTTTTGTGTGGATGCAAATGTCTATAAATGCTTCTTCATAAAGTTTTCCTGGCTGCTAAGCTGGAAAATGACAGGAGCCTAAAAGGTAGGAAAGTAAAATCATGGGAAATCAGACATTGTTCAAACTTTGGCATGATCAGTGGAAAGAATAATAGAACTAAGTTTTAAAAATGTGCATAAACCATTTTATAGGTAACCACTATGCGTAAATAATGGACATGTGAATTTAAGATATTTTGTTAAGTACTCTTACTTATATTTATTCTTAAGGAGATGCTATCCTAACTGACTTTTAAAAAAGTGCTTCTTAGGGTATGTATCATGTATCACATCTGGGTGTCTCCAGATTGACTAGAGTGACTCTCTTAACTTGTGCTTTTTATACAGGTCGCTGTGATATTTCTGTATTTAGGGAAATTAGTTCCTTATAGGGGACATTCAGCAGATTTTCAGCAAGAATATTTGCCACACTCATTTTTAGGTAACTTATGATACACTGTACTGTATGCTATATTTAATTTGTTTGCCAATAGAAACCTTCACATGTATTTGGAGGAAGGAAGGGGTTGTTAAGGAAGTAGGGAGTGCCACTTTCGTATGTGTAGGTTGGATTTTTGTGTTCTGTGTGTGTTTGGGGGAAATTTTTGTGATAAAGTAAAATCAGATTAGTTCCTTTGGAAGAAATATTTTCAACATGAGTACCTCAGTCGGACAAATTAATAAAGAAAGTTTCCCTCATGTTTTTTAAGGTTTTATTTTGGTAAAATGACTTTTAATTGTGAACACAGAAGTAGAGTATAGTGATTATGCCTGAGTATGGAATGAGCCTGCCTGAGTTTAAATCATGTATCTGTTGCTTGGTAGCAATGTGAACTTAGATCAGTTATTAAATCTTTCCCTGTCTTAATTCCCTTGTCCACAGAATGGGAATAATAATAGTACCTACTTCACAAGTAGAATATTAAACTGAATTAATATATGGAACACATTCAACATTATAATAGTCAAATAAATAAATGTTCACCGTTATTATTAAAGTGTAACTTAAGTTGTAATATGTTTACATGATTTCCTTAACATGTATTAATATTTTTGTGAATATTCTTTTTTTATTTAGAAAAGTCTTATGTGAGACAGTTTATATTGATTTATCATTATTGAATCAATGGAAATTTGAAAACTTTTTAGCTGTTATTGTTATGAATAAGTGCTTAGCTCATATTTCAACAAAGTAAAATGTGAATCATCATTGTTTTCTTCCCATCTGTGATACCTTTGTCTTTTTATAAGAAGTGTTGTCTTGATTTCTTATTGAAGGGAATGGTAGACTAGATGGCAAAGGATGAGTTCTGGGTCATAAGAATTGGGTTTGGATCTCAGTTCTGCCATTTATCTCTGGTGATACTGGAGTCCCTGAGATCCCTGAACCTTGGTTTTACTCTTCTATTAAGTATGAGTGATACTGAAAATATTTATCTTTCAGGATTGTTGTAAGGGTTAAATGAAATGATACATGTAAAAGCACTTTGCAAATATGGTTTGGTTAGGTTGGAGTCAGGTACAATTGTACTATTTAAACAAAATAAAGATTTTAGAAGGCCTTCCTTTTTTATGGGATATCACAAAATAGTTTATGAACTTAATCTAGGTATGGATTTTATGGCTTCTTTGAAGCATGAATTGTATTTTGGGGGGGGTGGGATTTATGCGGCTAGTATTTATGCTCATTTATTAACATAACCACTTTGTTTTCTATGTAATTATGGAAAAATTAAGACTAGGCAATGATTTATTCATGATTTTGGCTAATGTTAAGGTTTCTGGAAATGACCTTAGAGATACAGTGTAGCTCTGTTGTACAAAATAACTGGAATTCTGAAAAGGTATCTTTCAAAATTAATTTTTCAGAGTCAATTAGACTTTAGGAGAGAGAGCCTATTAACTGGTTATACCTCTTCCTATCAGAACTTCCGTGTCCTCATTGTCTTTTTTTTCCTCTTCATTCAAAATAAGTTAATTTTATAAAGTGCTATGAAAAATCATAGATAATATCTGACTTATATAACAGGTCTCTGTTCTAAGTGCTGTTTAAATATTTTACCATAAATTTAACATTTAATCTTCAAAACAACCCTTATGTACTATGTACTATCCCCATTTTATAGATGAGGAAACTGAAGCTCACTTTTTGTCACTTCCCGAGTCTTAGCTAATGTGTAGCAGAGCCAGAATTTGAACCCAGACAACCTAGCAACAGAGCCCGTGTCCCTAACCCTGATTGCTATACTTCAAGTCCTTTTTGTACTCTTGATTGTAAATACAACATTGATTTTTAAATAAAAAGATTCTGGTTCTGTAAAAATCTTAGAGTTTGATATCTTTGGAAACTAAATTAGTCTGTGTAGCTGATTTTTAATGTTTTACCTGTGTTTTGATGGATATTATTCTAAAATACATTTCTCTCTTACCTAATTCTCAAAGTACTTCATCTATGTTGGGAATGATTAATTTTGTGTTCTAGATCAACTTAGTATTTATCCCTCCCATTCTATTCATGTGAAATTAGGTTTTTAAATAACTTTTATTGATACATATACTTAGAAATACAGATATACTAAATATATAGTTGTTGAGTTTTCACAAGCTGAGCACACTTGTCTAACTAGCATCCAGATCAAGAAGTGATATTACCAGCATCTCAGAAGCTACCTTTTGCTGTCTTCCATTCTCTGTCACCCTCCCACCAATCCACTATTCTGATTTCTGTTATCCGGTGTCTTGACTTCTTTTACCATAGACTAATTTTTCGTGTTTTTGTATTTTATATAAATGGAATCATATAGTGTGTCTGGTTTATTTTGCTCAACATATTTATGAAATGTATACATATTTTGATGAATAATGTCTAGTACTCCATTGTGTAAGTATTCCACTCTTTATTCATTCAACTCTTTCTGGCATTTGAGTAGCTTCAGCATTTGGCTATTAGGATTAATGCTGCTATGAAAATTCTAATTCGTGTCTTTGGTGAACATGTTTTTGCATTTCTATTGGGTATATAACCAGGAATAGAATTACTGGGTCATAGAATATGCATATGTTAATTTTTAGTGGATGCCACTATACACCCATCAGTGGTATGAGTTTTTAACAACTTTTGCTTTCTTTTGAAGCTCTGGATTTACACCCATATACATATATATTGTTATTCATATTATGTTATCACTATATATTCCTCATGAATTGACCCTTTAAAAATATGAAGTTATTCATCACTGGTCCTATGCTTTTTCTCAAACTCTACTCTGATATTCATGTTGGCACTCGATCCATCTTATGCTTAATTTGAAAGCTTACCTTTTCATCCATTTACTTTAAACCTATCTGTTTATTTAAAGTTTGTGTCGATTATGCAGTATGTGATTGGATCTTGCTTTTTTGAAATCCATTTTGGCAATCTCTGTCTTTAATTAGAGTGTTTAGTCTGTTTACATTTAATGTGATTATTGAAATGGTTGGGTTTAGGTCTACCATTTTTGTGTTTTTCTCATCTCTTTTTCATTTCTCTGTTTCTCCTTTTTTTTTTTCTGGGAGTGGAAGGTTGTTGTGGGGTTTTTTTGTTCATTGAATAGTTTTAGATTTCTATTTTAGCTTTTTCTTTTTCGGGGGGGGTGGATACTGTGGGGTTTTGTGTGTGTGTGTATTTTAATTAGAGAAGTTATACTTTTATAGAAAAATTATGCATAAAATACAAAGTTCCCATATGCCACCCTATTATTAACACCTTACATTAGTGTAATACATTTGTTACAATTCACGAAGGAGCATTTTTTTTTTATAATTGTACTATAAACTATAGTCCATTGTTTACAGTAGGGCTCACTTTTATATAGTCCTGTGTTTGTTTTTAAAATTTTTATTCTATAAATATTATAAATACAACCTAAAATTTCCCCTCTCTACTGGCCTTTTAGCTATACTTCTTTGTATTATTTTTTTACTGGATACTCTAGGGACTATAAAATACACTAACTTTTCAGTATAGTAAGACTGAATAACATTGTACCTCTTCATGTTTAAGATATAATTCCCTGCACCACAAAGATCCATCTACCCTCCTTATTCTTTATAATATTGTTGTCATATGTATTGCATCTATATACAATATATGCCTTTGTATTAAATAATTGATAGGTATATCATTGAAGTTAGAGTAAAAATATTCTTTTACATTTATCCACGTACTTACTATTTTTGGTGTTTTCCTTTTTGGTGTTGACAATGAATTTTCTTAATTTGAAGTTATCTGGAAATGTCTTTATTTTACCTGTCTAATTGTTGGATATTTTCACTGAATATAGAATTCTGGGTTGATGTTTCTTTTTCCCCTTTTATCACATTAACGATGTCATTCTACTGCCTTCTGGCCATAAGTGTTTCTAATAATAAGCTAGTGATTTCACACTGTTTTTGCCATTTATGTGTGGTGGTGTATTTTTGTAGCTTCTTTCAAGATACTCTCCTTATTTTTGTTTTTCAGTAGTTTGCCTATGACGTGCCTAGATGAGGTTTTCTTTGTGTTTACCTCCTTTGGAGTTTGCTAAACTTCTTGACTCTACATTTATATCTTCCACCAAATTTGGGAAATGTTTGGCCATTGTTTTCTCTTAAATATTTTGTTCTATTGTATTTCTGTTGTCTCCTTTTTGGGCTCCATTTACACATATGGTAGATCTTTTGATACTACCCCATAAGTCACTATGCCTTTTGTAAATGTTTTTCACTATTCTATCTTCTTCTGATTCATTAATTTCCATTAATCTGTCTTTAAGTCAACTCTTCTCCTTTATGCTAAGTCCCTTCAGTGAATTTTGTTTTTCAAATATTCAAAATTCATAAAAATTTCATGAATTTCTATTTTGTTCTTTTTTATAGTTTCTTTTCCTCTGCTGAGCTTATCTATTCTTTAATTCCTTCTGAACATATTTTTCTTTATTACGTAGAACATAGTTACAATAGCTATTTTAATATCCTTGTCTGCTAATTTCAACATCTAGTCGTCTCTAGTGTCAGTCCATTGATTCCTTTTTTTTGGTGATATACTTTTAATGAGTTTACAAGAATCCAACATTAATTGAAAACTATCATTCTATAATACTGTGGTAAAATATT
Organism: Chaetophractus vellerosus; assembly: GCA_004027955.1. Taxonomy (NCBI): domain Eukaryota; kingdom Metazoa; phylum Chordata; class Mammalia; order Cingulata; family Chlamyphoridae; genus Chaetophractus; species Chaetophractus vellerosus. The sequence goes on from PVKH010005022.1 coordinate 18,322, forward strand.
TGGTGTACATTCTCTCCATTGTCCCCTTGTGATTTCCAACAGTGACCTTTTAAAAAATGGATGTGATAACATGATCTTTGTTTTCTTTTGTAGGGCATCTTCTCTATATTCAGTTTCATCTAAGTCATTCAGAGATTTCTTCCTGGAAGAAAAAAAATCTGTTAGTGGCCATAATTCAGGAGATCATGTCAAAAAAGTTTGTTTTAAAGGAATTCAAAGTTCTCAGGCTCCAAAAATTGTAAGGTAATAACATAAACTCTTATATTTTCAGTTTTAATATATTCTATGGAGGTTTATGTTTTGAAATAATCTTAAAAAAATTTATGAGGCAGATTTTTATGCATTCTTCTATAAAGAATATCTATATACTCAAAATTGACATGTCTGGCTTTTTTTGAAGCAGTTATTGAGGTATAATTGGCTTATAATAAACTACACATATTTAAAATATACTGTTTGAAGTTTTGGCACATATATACATCCATGAAATAGTCACCACTATTGAAGTAAAAACATCAGTGTAAAAACATCCATCATTCTCAAACAGTTCCTCATGCCCCATTGTAATCTCTGCCTCCTTTCCTTCCCCATCCCACCTCTCAAACAACCACTAATTTGCTTTCTATCAGTATAAAGTAGCTTGTATATTTTTGAGTTTTATATAATTGGAATAATACATTATGCACTTTTATCTGACTTCTTTTACTCAGCCTCATTATTTTGAGATCCATCCATAGTTCATTCTTTTTTATTGTTGAAAAGTACTCCATTATATGGATAGGATACAATCTGTTTATCCACGCATCTGCCAATAACCCTTTCTGTGTTTCAGTTTTTTCTTCAGCCATTTTCCCTACTGGTTTTTAAAGTCCAAGGTATTTTTCAAAAGATGTTTCTTTTTTCAAATGTCTACATGAGACATGAAAATGTATTCATAATATTGTAATAAAAATAGCTTCCATACTATGGTATGTAAATTCCCTTAATAACTGTTCAAAGGGGAACTTTCTTGAGGTGTTAGATAACCCAGTGTTTCAAATTTAAAAAAAATTTCTGCTAATATGATATCTTCCAAAGATATTAATTCTTAGAATGTTTTAGACCAAAGAAAAGTAATTATAAATGTCATTTGCAATCAGGTTAATAAGTTTTTTACATAATAGATAAACCTTTTATATCACTGGTTGTCTAACTTTTTTTTTCCTTATAAACCCTATTTAAAAATGAAATCTTATGTCCAATTCCAATATGTCAAACAGAGAAAAAAATAAGTTCTCTGATTGAAACAGGGAGAGGGTCAGGGAGCTATAGTAGTTTTTTTTTTTTTTTTTACCTTCTCTGACCTTTGAGTACCTCCTGAGGAAATGCTAATGTCTTCTGACAACATTGTTTGGAAACTTCTGTTTTAGATGAACTATTTAGACATATTTTTATTGTTGATTTTGAGAGTGGCTTCCTTATTACAGATCTGCACATTTGGAAACGAAGTTTTTGAGCCATTTTCTTATAATACAAAGAATTAGAAATCAAAAAGTGTTTGAAGAAGTATGTCATCTAACTTTTCAAACACTCTTAGAAGTACAATGCTGGGTTTTTTTATTTTTAATTGTACTAAATAACATCATTTTATTCTTGGCTATTGATTACAAAATCACAAAATAAAATAACTACCCTTATAGGAGCAGATTCATGTGAGTTCATAATTTAAAATGGTCAGCCTAATTAATTGATGCAGTCTTCATTTTCCCCATCAGGGATCTGTGTCTCTGTGGGCAAGTGACTTGGTTCAAGCCAGGAAGGCAGGCATAATTATCTGCTACACGGGTTATTAACAAGGGGTCCATGAGCTTGAATTGAAATTCAAAAAAACATTATTCCTGTGGGATGTGTTGGTATGGGTGTGATATATTTATTAAATAAAATACAATATAGTGTGGACTTAGTAAGGGGTCCGTGGTTTTCACCTGACTGGCAAAGGGGTCTTTGGAACAAAAAAGGTTAGGAACCCTTGGTCTACTGGGCCATTCCTAGATCTACAGAACACTTTAGAAGAATTTTCCCTCCTTCCCAAGCCCATCATCACATCTGCATAGGGATCTGTCTCCATATGCACACATGATGATCATCAATTAGAAGATGAAACTGACATGCCGTATGTGGACAATTTTTAAGAGTAAATTTCCAAGTATATGCCCCATTGGATTAACCAAATCTGGAACCCTTGACATCTCTGATTCTTGTTCATAAGGCCTTGAATTTCCTCATTATTTAAGCAGCCTATGTTCCTATTTTTTTGGTGTGTGTATTTTTTTAATTTGTTTGGTTTTTGTTTTTTTGATGAAAGAATCATACATATTAATGAATAGGTATTAAGATATAATTTAAAAGATTTAAAAATCAGTGGTCTAAATGAGTGTGTGGTCAGCATAGGACAGGAAGGAGACATGGTTGAATAACAAACTGTGCTGCGTGGGGTCATCCGGAGTGGACCTGATGCTTTATATGAAGATTTCACCTGTTCTAAGAGGACGTGGATTAGAAGCAGAAAGTATAATTTGATATTGGAAAGATGAGGCATGGAATGTGCACTAGCATGGTGACAGTCAAGTAAGGTAACAGGGTCATTTGTCCCTAAAGAATAGAGTGTTAGAATGTATATCACAGTCATGGATACAGTGGATATAAAGGCAGAACTTGACATTACTGGAAAACAGGGGGTCTAGGAACTTAATATCACTAAAGTAGGGACATGTGAATGGGACAACAGGAATTGAAATCCCTGGGGAAGATGGATTATTGGAAGTATATCAATACCATGTGTATTAGAGGCAAATGTATAAGGCACCAGGACCATTCATCCTTAGAAAAGCGTAAGATGAATTGTACACTACAATCAAGTGAAAAAAAGGGGTATGAAGGCAGAAGTATATGTGCCTAGTTTTGATACAGCATGGGGCAAGTGTGGGAACCAGTTTTTTGAGGTAAGAAGGATTCAAACATGGCATTGAGTTAATTTTTGTATAAGGTGTGAGATGGTGTTCCTCTCAATCGTTTGGATATAGATATCCAGTTCTCCAAGCACCATTTGTTGAAGAGGTCATTCTCTCCCAGTTCAGTGGGCTTGGTGGCCTTGTCGATTATCAGTTGACTGTATATGCGAGGATCTATATCAGAACCCTCAGTTCTGTTCCATTGGTCACTGATGTCTATCCTTGTGCCAGTACCATGCAGTTTTGACCACTGTAGCTTTATAGTATGTTTTAAATTCAGGTAGTGTGATTCCTCCAATTTATTTTTTCTTTTTCAATATGTCTTTGGCTATTTGGGGCCCCTTCCCTTTCCAAATAAATTTCATAGTTAGCTTTTCCTAGGTATTTGATTCTTTTGGTTACTATTGTAAATGGGATTTTTTTCTTGATTTCCTCCTCAGAGTGCTCATTATTGGTTTACAGAAATGCTACTGATTTTGCACATTTATCTTATAACCTGCCACTTTACTGAACTCATTTATAAGTTCTAGAAGCTTTATTGTAGATTTCTTGGGGCTTTCAAGGTATAGGATCATGTCATCTGTAAGTAGTGAGATTTTTACTTCTTCCTTTCCAATTTGGATGCCTTTTATACCTTCTTCTTGCCTAAGTGCTTGAGCAAGTGCTTGTAACACAATGTTAAATAACAGCGGTTGACAGTGGGCATCCTTGTCTTGTTCCAGATCTTAGAGAGAAAGCTTTTAGGATTTCACCATTGAATATGGTGTTAGCTGTGGGTTTTTCATATATACCCTTTATCATATTGAGGAAGTTTCCTTCTATTCCTGTCTTTTGAAGTGGTTTTATCAGAAAAGGGTGCTGTATTTTTTCGAATGCTTTTTCTGCATCTATAGAGATGATCATGTGATTTTTTTTTCTTTAGATCTGTTTATGTGATGTATTACATTAATTGATTTTCTTATGCTGAACCGCCCTTGCATATCAGGGATGAAACTCATTGGTCATGGTGTTTAATTTGTTCGATGTGTTGATGAATATGAATACCAAATATTTTGTTGAGGATTTTAGCATTTAGGTTCATTAGAGAAATTGGTCTACAGTTTTCCTTTCTTGTAGTGTCTTTGTTTGGCTTTGGTATTAGGGTGATGTTGGCATCATAGAATGAAGTAGACAATTTTCCTTCCATCTCTATTTTTTGGAAGAGTTTAAGCAGGATTGGTGTTAGTTCTTTCTGGAATGTTTGGTAGAATTTACCTGTGATGCCATCTGGTCCAGGGCTTTTCTTAGTTGGGAGATTTTTAATGACTAATTCAGTCTTGTTACTTGTGATTGGTCTGTTGAGCTCATCAATTTCTTCTTTCATCAATGTTGGCTGCTTGTGTGTTTCTAGAAATTTTTCAA
>PVKH010005023.1:0-22607 GCA_004027955.1 Chaetophractus vellerosus
CCACAGGGTAGTATTATCAGCTATATTTCTAAATTCTAAATGTGGGTTGTCATGAGCATCTCTTCAATCCTGGCTGGCAGGGTAGGTGGGGAGAGCAAAGCCCAAGGATTAACTAGTACCAGGACCAGCTGGGGACTGAGTTCAGTGCTTTGGCCAGGAGATGGCAGCATCTAATCACACAGCAGAGTTCACTGATCTTGAGGCACCTTGGTCTGAATGGAACCACAACTGGGCTGCTTCTGAGAGGGCTTTCCAGGAAGAAACAGTCTTAGAGGGACGTCTGGGTTCTACAGCTCTGGGGTAAAGGTAGATCTCAGGAGCAAAATAACTAGGCTAAGCTAAGAAGGAAGTTGACCCAAATCAAAGGCTAATGAGCAGAAAGAGGATCCTGAGAGGAGGAGATGCTGAACATATATAAGCAGAGTAAAGTCAGCCAGGGAAGAAGCAAGAGTTGGTCAAGTACACATTTCAGAAGAGACCCCCTCCCAGGGAGGCCCTGTGCAGCCACATTTCAAAGCACCAGTGCTTGTGGCTCTGTTGACCTCCCTCTTTCACTGAAAAAATAAAGTATAATTCAAGTATATACTGAGCTAGTATAGCTGGCAGTAGGTAAGCTAAATACAAACGGTTCTTAGATCTCTCAGTTTTTTGTTCATGGTACCAGACCTCTTTCAGTTGTCTTTGGGGGGAGGGGGTGTTCCTGACAGTGGTGAATAGCTCAGCAGTTGTACCTGTGGGTCCCTTCTCTTTGGAGGCTATCTTGAGAGAAGTTTTACAGTTATTGGCTTATATTCTCTACTTTGGGATCCTCTAGAATATAAATAGAGGGCATTTTAATAGGGTAAGAGATACTATGTGCCACAGAAAGAAAATAACCCAAAAGTAAGCTTTACCATAACAACTTTGGTTCAAAGATAAACCCAGTGAATCCCTGTGGTTTGCCTAGAAGCTAAAATATCTAAGAAGTAACTTACTAGAAAAGTGGTTTAAATGTACTGAAATAGGTTATTATATAATTCCATTTGGTTCTCAGGGCCTTGATGGGGGCACATTGTATCATTTATGATCTCATCTACAGCATATGAGTAAGTTACCCAAATTAACTCAGTTCTGAAAGTTGGACCAGCTCTGGATCCCAGAACAGCTGATTTTGTGCAGTGAACTTTATTCATATAAGGTGATACAATCTAATTTACATATGCAGAAATTGCACCAATATACTTTTTCAGGTCCCATGGGTTCATATCTTAAGCTGTGGGTGATCTGAACATCAATTTTCTCTAGAACATTCCTTTATGAGAAAGTACCTATTGTGATCAGGGAACAAGGTGAACAGATCTGCCCTGTCATATCCATACAGAACCTTGTTCAGGGGAATGAGGCTAAAGAAACTGGTGTTCCATCTCCTCCTACTAGCTTAGGGGTTCTGCCTTGGGAATCCTTCCAGATACTGAACTTCAGGACATGAATCATTCTTGAAATCCATCCAAAGTAATGTGATCCTTATTGCGGACACATTCTCCAAATGTCACGATGCAAAATTAATGTAGACCTTCTTAGACAGTTGTGTTTCAGAGCCATATATGGATGACCAACAAACAGAAAAACCCTTGGGGGAAGAACCAGCAGAAGGCAGGGAGCCAGAACACAGGATGAAATAATTGTACTCAAAGGCCATAAAGAACTGAAATCGTCATCATGGAACTTGAGACTCGAGGGGTCTTTGGTGAGTTCTGGTGGCAACTGTGGAAAGCCCTATGGCAGGGCCAGATCTAGGTAAGATATGTCTTTATGGATCTATAATTCAGTGTTTTGCTTTCATAATACCCTCTTCTCAGGTATCTCCTAACTTACCAACCAGCTGACCTTCCTCTGAATTCCTTAAGCTATTGGAGCAGTTATATCCAGATCACCAGTGTTTTGTTTTAAAAGAACTGCTTTGATCCAAAGGAATGGCATTTTGAATACTTAGGTTTGGGAACAAATGGGCCATAGCAGTCTCCAGATGCCCATGCCCCATTCTTTCAGCCCACCTATGTCTTCAGCCCTATCTGTAGTGGCCATTTATGTCTTACTTCATGGTTGTAGTGTACTAATCAAGATCAAACTGGACTTCCTTTGATGTGCTTGGCTTTCTCCAATCCAGGTTTTCTTCAATGTACAACCTGGAAGAACTGAGAAGCATACAGATCCTTCCATAAAGGTGGAGCACATGAGTGGGGGAACTTCCATAATGTATGTCACTTTGGGTTTTCTTCCTTCCCTGTCTCTCTTCCCTCTTATTCTTTCTTGTACAGACAGTTTATTTAGGAGCTAATCTCAAGTCTTCCCTCAGGATCTGCTTTTAGGGGAACCCAAACTAAGACAAAGACCTTAAGATCAGGCGATTTGGGAAACTCAGGAAAAAAACCTACTATTCAAAATACTGAGTGAAAGAATAGTATATCATAAACTACAAAATCCTAGCAAGGCACCATTTAGTTAATATGAACAGAAAGGACCAGAGATGAAGATAATTCTTGATCTCAGGGAACTTCCATTCAATGTTTCAAATTTCTTCCATTATTGAGGGAATAGAAAAGTCAGTCTCTAATGTGCTTTGAACATTTTCCATTGTTTGAACCTTGTCCTGATTCCTCAGTTGGTGGTCTTTTTCCAATATTTCTTTCCAATCTTGTGGAAGCCAATGCTGGTGCTTGTGCTGTCCTTGCAGGTTCCTCAAGTCCCCTACAACTGCTTTTGTTTCATTCTTTCACAAGAGTGTCTTTTGTGTAGACTGTATGAGAAATCAGAGCTTATCTGATGCTGATTGTGATGCTGAGGGGGGGATTCCTTAAGAAACTGGCTTCCTGTGGCAGCCATGGAGAGGCTGTGCTCAGACCTCCCTTTGAGAAGGAACTTATCATAGAGATATAGGTGATCCATGTGTCATTCCACCTTGGGGAGTACTTTTGGGATCCAACACAATATTTGAACAGAGACCATGCCCTTCTGAAGCATCTCCTCGCCACTGAGTTAGTACAACAGGGATAATAGAGCTTGGCCATTTCTGAACAACCAGGAACTACACTAATGAGCAATCTTTGCTGCCAAAACCCCAAACCCCCATTGGATTGGCCAAGATTTTGTCAGATATGTAACATGGTCTGAAAGCTTTCCCTATCCAATCGTGTTTCCTCCCTCTTTATTTTTCACAGGTTTTAATCCAAGTCTCTTGCATGCCTAATTCCATTTTTTAATTCATTAATTATTTTAATTAGAGGAGTTCTAGGTTTACAGAATACCATGCAGAAAATAGTGTTCCCATATGCTCCCCACAAACACACAATTTTCCCTAGTAACGTTTAGCTTTAGTGTGTTAACTTTGTTACAATTAAAATAACAATTATATTATTAAATATAGTCCATAGGTTACATTATATTTCACTGTTTTGGTTATATAGTCCTATGATTTTAAAACAATTATTCTAGTAATATATATACAATCTAAAATTCCACCTTTAATCACTTTAAATATATAATTCAGTGGTATTAGTTGCATTCACAATCCTTTGCTACCATCACCAAAATCCATTTTAAAAATGTGTGTGTTACCCAAAAAAGAAACTGTGTATGAATTAAACACTGACTTCCCATTCCCTACTGTGACAATTTGAGATTATTTATGAATTCCAAAAAGATAGATTGTGTTTGTAAACTGGTTCGTTCCTCTGGGTGTGATACCCTTTGACTGTATTAGATTCACCTGAGATGTCTTTGATTAAATTATATAAGATTACAGCTTTGATTTGACCACATCAGTAGAGTGTAACTCAGTTTGAGTCCCCGCCCCCTTCATGCGCTATGTAAACAGGTACTCAATCAAAGAGACAAACAGAAGTAGATACACAGAGCAGATACATGGAGGAATAGAGAAAGCTCCACAGACACGGAAGAGCAGAGAACTTGTCAGCTTTGATCCTGTGGCCCCGGGAAGAGAGAATGAGCCATTTGCCTGACAGTTTACAGCTGACCTTGTGAAGAAACCAGAGCAACCAAGCCCAAAAATAAACAAGCCCTCCAGCCTGCAGCTGAGAGCAGAAGAAGCTCAGCCCATAGAGCCTTAAGAGGAAAGAGGAAGGCTGAACCTTGGCAGATATCAGCAGCCATCTTGCTTCAACACGTGGTAATAGACATTTAGTGAGTACATCTTATGGTACCTTGAGTTGGATTGCTTAGGGCCTTGTAACTGTAAGCTTCTAACTCAAATAAATACCCTTTAAAAAAGCCAACCAATTTCTGGTACCTTGCATCAGCACCCCTTTGGCTGACTAACACACCTACCTCCACTCCCACTCCAGGAAATCTATATTCTAGTTTCTGACTCTAAGAATTTGCTTATTCTAACTGTATCATATCAGTGATATCATACAATATTTGTCATCTTGTGTCTGGTTTATTTTGCTCCACATGATCTCTTCAAATTTCATCCATGTTGTCACATGTATCAGGATTTCACTCCTTTTTACAGCTGAATAATATTCCATAGTATACATATTCCATCTTTTATTTTTCCATTTGTCTGTTGATAGACACTTGGTTTGTTTCCATCTTTTGGAAATTGTGAATATTATCGCTATGACCATCGGTGTGCAAATATCTATTTGATACCCTGCTTTCAATAATTTTGGTATAAACCTAGAAGTGAGATTTCCTGGTCTCTTTCTGAGGAACCATAAAACTGTCTTCCACAGCAGCTGCACCATTTTACGTTCTGACCAACAATTAATGAGTGTTTCTATTTCTCCACATCCTCTCCAATACTTTTCTATTGTTTTGTTTTGTTTTTTTAATAGTTGCTATTCTAGAGGATTTGAAATGGTATCTCCTCGTAGTTTTGATTTGCATTTCACTAATGGCTAATGATGTTGAACACATTTTCATGTGCTTTTTAGCCATTTGGATATCTTCTTTGGAAAAAAAGCCTATTCAAGTCTTTTGTCCATTTTTTAATTGCGTTGTTTGACTTCTGTTGTTGAGAGTAGGATTTCTTTACATATTCTGGATATTAAGCCTTTATCAAATATGTGGTTTCCAAGTATTTTCTCCCATTCTGTAGGTTATCTTTTTACTCATGGTGAAGCCTCTTTTGCACAAATTGTTTTTAATATTGAAGGAATTCCATTATCTTTTTTTTTTTTTTTTGCTCATGCTTTAGGTGTAAAGTATAAAAAACCATTGCATAACACAAGCTCCTATAGATGCTTCCTTATGCTTTCTTCCAGGAGTTTTATCATTTGGTTCTTATATTTAGGCCTTTGAGTTAATTTTATATGTGGTGTTGGGTAGAGGTCTACCTTTGTTCTTCTACACATGGATTTCCAGTTTTTTCTAAGCACCATTTGTTGAAGAAACTATTCTTTCCCCATTGAGTAGATTTGGCATCCTTGTCAAAATCAATGGCCATATGTGTAAGAGTTTATTTCTGAACTCTCAATTCAATTCCATTGTTCTATATATCTGTCCTTGTTAGTGCCATGCTGTTTTGATTATTTTAGCTTTGTAATAAGTTTAAAATTGGGAGGTGTGAGTCCTCCAACTTCATTCTTCTTTTTCAAGATGGTTTTAGTTATTTGCAGTCCCTTGCACTTCTATATAAATTTCATAATTGTCTGCAAAGAAGGCTGTTGGAAATTTGAATGGAATTCCGTTGAGTCTGTGAATCACTTTGGATTGAAATGAAATCTTCACAATATTTAGTCTTCCAATCCATGAACACTGAATGTCCTTCCATTTATTTAGGTCTTCTTTGATTACTTTCAGCAATGTTTTATAATTTTCCATGCACAGTTCCTTTACATCCTGGTTAAATTTTTCCTAGGTATTTGATTCTTTTAGTTATTATAAATGGAATTTATTTTACTTCCCTTCAGATTGTTCATTACTAATGTATGGAAACACTTCTGATTTTCATATATTGATCTTTTACCCCACCAATGTGCCCCTGATATTGTGCTGTTTTTTCCAGGAGACCAGCCAGCCAATTGAAGACAAAATTAACTACACTGGCACTCTTCCATGCCAGAAGGAATAGTGATTCACTCTCATAGGAACAGATACTTACTCCTGGCATGGATTTGCCTCACTCACCCCTGAGGTGCCTTTCAACAACACTTTCCAGGGAATTTCAGAATGCCTGATTCACACAACACAGCATCTGCACAAGGTATCCTTTTCCACTGAATGGGGTGTGGAAGTGAGCTACCACCATGAGATCCACTGGTTAAATCACATACTGCACCATCCAGAATCAGCCAGCCTCATACAGCTTAGGAAAGGCCTGCTGGGGGTACAGTGGAAGCTCCACCTCTGATGAGGTGCCATTCTCCAGAACACATATGACTATCAACAGCTCTCTAGATACCTCTTTCAGGGGTCCAGGAGCCAACAGTTAGAAACAGGAGTGGCTCCATTCACCATCATCCTGAATATCCCACAAAGGGGGAATATTGTGCGCCTTATTACTACAAATCTGGGCTCTGCTTTGTTAGACATCCTGGTCTCCAAAGGGGGAACTCTTTTGCCAGGTGACATAGAAAGGATCCCAATGAACTGTAAATCATGGCTGCCACTGAGACACTGAATTTCTCCATGGTATGATGTTCCAGTTGCCACAGTGGTAGCTGGCCTGACAATTAGCACTTTATTAGCTGTTTACTTCCTTGTCTCCCTTCCCTGCTCTCCTACCAGTGTTACTCTACCTTTCAAATCAACTACTTGCATTCTTTTCTCATGGTCTGATTTTAGGGGAACCCAAACTAAGGCACAGGCCTGGGGAACATATGAGACACTGCAATAATTCCTACTCCCATTTGGGGGTAACGTTCTGCTTGATTAAAATCATTACAAATCCAAATCAATCTAATAAATCTATACTCCATGAAACAAGAATCCCCTAGTCCTTGTATATAGTTTAGCTTTGGAACACTAATAAATAGAATTCACACTGAGATGACATTCAAATGGTGCTTGTGATCCTGTCTGCCCATGAAGGCTCATATTGGACCAAGAACATACATGGTACAGGACACAGAAGGGAGAGAGGAGATTCACTCTCAAGGTATTTGAATTTTAGACATATCATGAACAGGGAACATGAGAAAACGGCTAAGATTCTTTCTGCTCGTATAAGATGGAAAACGTAGTAGCTGGCTAAGAACAAGAAGAATGTCTATTCGTACCTATTCTGTATGCATGGCATTACCAAAGGGTGGAGACCATCTTTTTTCTGCAGCCCTTTAAGCAGATACTGAATGGTGATCAATTTTAATGTAAGCCAGGAAAATTTAGGGAATTAAGGTGAAAAGATTGAGGCTATGGGACACAGTTTATATGGTAACAAGGTAGGAAGTGTTATAATGGATGACAGCAGAGAAGCAGCCAACCTTACACGATGCTGCCTTAACCAAGTTCATCACTGCAGTTGGTTCGTTATTTATCACATGGGCAACTTAACTCAGGTTTCCCGTTTCAGCAAAAGAGCCAGCATTCTGTCCCTCTAGCCACTCTTGAATCATCGTGCATTACAGAAGGGACACTCTCCTTGGAGGAGGTTGAGAAACAGCAAAATGTAACATTTGAACCATGTCTTGAGAGATGAGCACCTTTGCCTGAAATTATCTTCTGCCACTCTTTATGACAGAGTTCATGGAGAGCCACTATCCTTGAAACTATTTGTGCCCAGAGCTGTAGGCCTTTGCCTCCTGGGGCACACAGAAAAGGAAATGCTGCTAAGTACAGCTAATGCTCAAGTCCTCTTCTCCACTGTGTACCAGCCTTCTCCATTGAACCCCCAAAGCAAATTCTGAGCTCCCTGGTAGCTTGTGCATAGGAACAATGCACACCAAAATTAACATCTTTCCAGGCAGGTTATTTGGTGTGGATAGAGAGAACCTCATGCCATAAAGTTGCATTCTAGCATCCTGGACTAGGGGACTCAAGCTTCCAGAATTAAGATTTGTATGATCATATATGAACAATTGGTAGAGAATGTTGTCAAATTTCATGGTTTGTATACCACTTCCAAAATTGACTGCCATACCTCATATTAGGGAAATGAGGCAAATCAACATTCTCTACACCCAAGATGATTTGGACCACAGAGAATACCTTTTTCCCTGAACTAGACCTAAGCAGCTTCCCTTTTCCTTAAGCACACAATCAAATCTCTTGAGAGGCTATATTGCATAAAAGTGGATACAAGCAGGGGCTCTGAATTCAGACTGCCAGAGGTCAAATCCCAGCATTACCATTTAGTCGTGTGTGACCTTATGCAAATTAACTGTTCAATGCTTTGCCTTATCCGTAAATTAAAGATAATAATAATATCTATCTCTGTTGGATGTTGTGAAAATGAAATGGCTTAATGTCTAGTGCTTGGCCTTCTTATGTATCAGGTACAACTTTAAGACTTTTTAAAAATCATGAATTTATTAACTCACTACTAAAGCAAAGAAAAGCACATTCAAAGAAAAGCTACTTTCTAGTAAGAAGACATTTCATGTGTCCAATGCTTAAAGCAGAACTGATTTCTCATTCACTCTCCTAGGCCTTCTCAGGTTGGGACGTTTACAGGCAGGACCACCTGCTCACTGGCCATAGGGAGAAAGAATCCATAGAGACTGTGCTCACTGGCTGCATACCTTTAATTCCTTTTCTTTTACATGAAACTAAAAATGCCCTTGGTTTTGACCCTGAGTCTTCCCTCCACTGAAGAAGAGGACAGGAGAAAGATTCTGTCTGGTGAAGGCCCTGATTAGCATGGAAGGTCCCACTAAAGCTCCATGGGCTGTGTGGGCACCAGAGTGCTCCCTTTGAGGAGGGACAGGAGCAGAAGGAACTAGTGGCTTCCACTAGCAGAAGCTTTGTGGACCCTAATATCTATGTATTCCCTAAGGGCAATGGTATGAAAATGGAAAGTCCTTACAGATCTGAGAAGCAGTGCATTGAAATTATTTCAGGCATGTTGGGAAGACAATCTCATAGCCTACATCTTTTTTCTTTTTTTTTTTTTTTGAGTTAATTTTTATTTTTAAAGACATTTTAGATTACATAAATGTTACATAAAAAATATGGGGGGGGGGTCCTATATATCCCACCCTCTCCTCTTCCCACACTTTCTCACGTTAACAACAAATTTCATTAGTGTGATACATGTTTGATGAACACATATGGAAGTATTGCTACTAATTATGGACTATAGTTTACATTATAGTTTATGCTTCGCACCACACAATTTTATAGGTTTTGACAAACTGTATAATGGCCTGTATCCATCATTGCAATGTCATGCAGGACAATTCCAATGTCCCTGAAGTACCACATGTTATACCTATTCTTCTCTCTCCCTCCCCTCAGAACCTTTGGTGCCTACTGACTTTTTATCAATGATATAAGTTCCTCTATTGCTAAAATTAATCATAAATCTACTTTAGTCCATAGTTGCATTCCCCCCTTATGTTTGTTCACTCCTCAATCTTGAGGATTCTGGGATGGTGATGCCCACTCTTTTTCTGATTGAGAGAAGGGGATTAGATTCCATGGGGTAGATGGATGGAACTGTCTTGCTTGCAGTTGTAGATAATCTCTGTTTTGGGGGAGGCCATTGTCCATCATCATCCTTTTGTTAGTTGTTTTGGGTGAGTCCAATGAACTGGAGAGTAGGTATTGAAACACTTTCTGAGATTCAGGGCTCAAATGACATATGAACAGACCAAAGGTTTAAGTCTCTGGGACATATATTTAATGAGTATAGTGCTAATTATAGGTTCAAGTAAAAGAGACAGAAGAGTCATGTGTAGAGAAATTGTAAATGAGTCTAACTCTGTTACATTGGTGGCACATATTCCAAAGTAAGGTCTTCTGACAGGGTGATGAGTTCCTGAGATTGTCTGCCCTGCCTATAGTGTCTAGATGTCTCTAGAATCCTCAGGCGCTCCACTATTTGAGGCACTGTTTATTGTGGCAGTCAATGAGATTCTGCTGAGACTTGCATAAGCATAACCTCTGGAATGACCTCCCAACTCACTTTGAAATCGCTTAGCCATAAAAACTCATTTGTATTTAATATATCTCCCTTTCGGTCAATGTCTTTTTCCAAATGCATCACTAGCTGGTGCTTGATTATAATCCCTCAATGCCAGGGAGGCTTATCCCCAGGAGTCATGCCCCATGCCAGGGGGAAGGTATTGCATTTATGCTGAGTTCGGCTTAGATAGATATAGGCCTACTTCTTTAGTAATGACAGTCTTCTCTTTCCCTCACAGATGATTAACACTTTTATAATGTTCTTTACAAGGGGTCCCAAATTCCATGGCTATAGGGGCTAAGAAGGTAATGTAAATGAGTGATGCCTCAGTAACACTGTGGGGAGTTGTAGGGACAGTGGCAAACATACCTTCTATAGAGTGGTTAGTTGCTCTTCCCTGCCTGTGATGGTTAGGCTGTGTCGACTCGACTAGGTAATTGTGCCCAGTTGTTTGGTCATGCAAGCACTGGGCTAATTGTAATACAAGGACATTTATGTACTTTAGTCACCTGTGAGTTTACTACATAGATAGCTGGTTACATCTACATCAATTAGGGAGATTGCCATCAGCAGTGAGTGACACTTTATCCAATCAGTAGAATGTCTTAAAAGGGGAAGTGATTTCAGTATTAAGAGAGAATTTCCCAACTCATTTTTGGACAGCCAAGTCTCCCAAAAACTCATTAAGGACCTTCATTGGACTTTCATCCAAGGCCTTGGTTTGCAGCCTGCCTGCGGAACCTGGACTTGTGCATCCCCATGGTCACATGAGAGACACATAAAATCTCATACTATTGACAGATATCTCCTGTTGATTCTGTTTTCCTAGAGAACCCTGACCGATACATTGCCATTGGATTGTTGTCATGCAGGATTTTTCAAAAGATACCAGAAAGCCAAGATTTATGTAAATTTTTCAGATTTAAAGAAATCCTGCATGGGTCAAACCCAGCACATCTGTAGACCAGTTCTGTTTCACGACCATCATGTATAACTTCTGGTATACAGTTTATGTGGTACATTCATATTCATCTTACTTTCACAAAAAACACTGCAAGGTCTTTTAATTTTCCAGATGAGGAAATGAAATCTCTGAACAAGTGGTCTCATCATTGCTCAACTGTGAATGAGTTAGCTAGAGTTGAAATTGTCTTCCTTTTCAAAGTAAGTCCTTGTACTTTTAACTGCACAACACCTTCATTCCTTTTCAGTGGTATGGACTTTTTTAAAATAGAGAAGTTGTAGGTTTACAAAAAAATCATGCATAAAATACAAGGTTCTCATATACCGCCCTATTATTAACACCTTGCATGCATTAGTATGGTACATTTGATACAACTGATGAAAGCACATTTTTGTAATTGTACTATTAACTATTGTCCACAGTTTAACTTAGGCTTCACCATGTTGTGCAGTTCCATGGAGTTTTAAAAATATTTTTATTTGAGTAACATATATTACCTAAAATATCCCCCCTTAACCAGATTCAAATATATAATTCAGTGCTGTTTATGTTCACAATGTTGTGCCACCATCACTACTAGCCATTACCAAAACTTTTCTATCAACCCAAATAGAAATTCTGTTTACTTTTTCTATTGCCTATCCCCACTCCATCCCTGGTAACCTGTATTCTAGATTCTAACACTATGAGTTTGCTTGTTCTAATTATTTCATTTCATTGAGCTAATACAATATTTTTCCTTTTGTGTCTGGTTTATTTCACTCAACATGCTATCTTCCATGTTCATCCATGTTGTCACATGTATTAGAATTTCATTCTTTTTTACAGCTGAATAACATTCCATTGTATGTATATACCACATTTTGTTTATTCATTTATCTGTTGATGGACACTTGGATTGCTTCCATCATTAGGCAATTGTGAATAATGCCTCTACGTACATCAGTGTATTAGTCAGCCAAAGGGGTGCTGATGCAAAATACCAGAAATCAGTTGGCTTTTATAAAGGATATTTATTTGGGGTAGTAGCCCATGGTTACCAGGCCATAAAGCATAAGTTACTTCCTTCACCAAAGTTTATTGCCACATGTTGGAGCAAGATGGCTGCTGACGTCTGTTAGGGTTCAGGCTTCCTGGGTTCCTCTCTTCCTAGGGCTTGCTTGTCTCAGGGCTCAGTTCCTCTGCTATCTCTACAAGGTCAGCTGTAGACTATGAGGCTGTCTAGGCTTTGCCTAGCTCCACAAGGCCAGCTGTAGACTATCAGGCGAATGACTTGTCTCTTTTCCTGGGGGCCTTCTCTCCTTTCTCATGACCAAGCTCCTCTGTATGCTTATTTCCCCAGGCTCCAGCATTAAAACTCAGCATCACGACTCCAACAGCAAAACTCCAACTAACTCCTCTGCTCTGCCATGTAGTTTTATCTCTGAGTCCTATTGAAGTGACTCAATCAAAGCCCTAATCATAACTTAATTACGTCCAGAGGAACAGACCAGTTTATGAGCATAATCCATATCTATTTTTGGAATTCATAACTATATCAAACTGCCACAATCAGTATGCAAATATATGTTCAAGTTCCTGCTTTCAATTCTTTGGGGTATATACCTAGAAATGGGATTGCTGGTTCATATGATAATTCTATACTTAACTTTCTGAGGAACCACTAAACTGCCTTCTGTTGCAGCTGCACCTTTTTACATTCCCACCAACAATGAACGAGTGTTTCAATTTCTCCACATCTTCTCCAACACTTGTAATTTTCCATGTTTTAATAGTTGCCATTCTAGTGGATATGAAGTGGTATCTCATTGTGGTTTTGATTTGCATTTCCCTAATGGCTGATGATTTTGAGCATCTTCTCATTTGTATATCTTCTTTAGAGAAATGTCTATTTAAGTCTTTTGCCTATTTTTAAATTGAATTTTTCTTTTGTCTTTTTGTTAAGTTGAAGGATTTCTTTACATACTCTGGATATTAAACTCTTGTCAGATATGTGGTTTCTAAATGTTTTCTCTCATTGTGTTGGTTGTCATTTTACTTTCACAACAAATTCCTTTGCAGAATAAATGGATAATTTTTATGAGGTCTCATTTATATATTTTTTCTTTTGTTGCTTGTGCTTTGGGTGTAAGGTCCAAGCAACTATTGCCTAACACAAGATCCTGAAGATACTTCCTTATATTTTCTTTTATGAATTTTATAATTCTGGCTCTTATGTTTGGTTCTTAGGTCCATTTTGAGTTGATTTTTTTGTGTATGGTATGTGGTAGGGGTTGTCCTTTATTTTGCAAATGTAAATCCATTTGTTGAAGAGACTACTCTTTCTCAAATGAGTGGTCTTTGCTCCTTGTCAGAAATCAGTTGGCCATAAATGTGAGGGTTGATTTCTGAACTCTCAATTCAATTGCATAGGTCTGTATGTTCTTATGCCAGTACCATGCTGTTTTGATTGCTGTGACTTTGTAATTAGTTTTAATATCAGAAAGTTTGAATCCTCCACCTTCTTCTTTTTCAAGGTGGCTTTGGCTATACAGGGCCTCTTACCCTTCCATATAAATTTGATGATTGACTTTTCCTTTTCTGCAAAGAAGTTGTTGGGATTGTGAATGTGATTGCATTGAATCTATAAATTACCTTGGGGTAGAATTCACATTTCAAGAATAGTCTTCATCCATATTCTGGATTATCTTTCCATTTCTTTAGGTCATCTTTGATGCCTTTTAGCAATGTTTTATAGTTTTCTGTGTACAAGTCCTTTATATCCTTGGTTAGATTTTTTCCCCCCGAGATATTTGATTCTTTTAGTTGCTATTGTAAATGGAATTTTTTTCTTGACTTCTTCTTCCAATTGTTCGTTACTAGCAAAAGAAACATGACTGGTTTTGGGGTGTTGATCTTGTACCTTGTTACTTTGCTGAATTCATTTATTCTATGAGCTGTGTGGAGGATTTTTCAGGATTTTCTGTATATAGGATCATATAACTGCAAATAGGGAATTCTTTACTTCTTCCTTTCCTATTTGGATGCCTTTTCTTTTTTCCTACCTAATTGCTCAGGATATAACTTCCAGTACAATGTTGAATAACAGTGGTGACAATGGGCATCCTTGTCTTGTTCCAGATCTTAAAGGGAAAACTTGCAGTTTTTCACTATTGATTTGATATTAGCTGTGGGTTTTTCATATATGCCCTTTATCATGTTGAAAAAGTTTCCTTCTATTCCTAGTTTTCTAAATATTTTTATCAAGAAGGGGTACTTTTTTTTCACCTCAGTTAAGATTCTTTAATTGATCAGTTAAGATGCCCTTTTTGCATCAATTAAGATGATCATGTGGAGTTTTTCTTCCTTTTAAAATTTGGTGTACTACATTAATTGATTTTCTTATGTTAAACCACCCTTGCACACCTGGGATAAATTCCACTTCATCATTCTTTTAATTTGCCATTGGATTCAGTTTGCTAGTATTTTGTTGAGGATTTTTGCATCTATATTCTGTTGTAGACATTATTATTCTAGCAATAATCAACTTTTATCACTGATATAAAGGCAGTGGCCACCAGAGGTTCTGAGGAGAGGGAGAGAGAAGAATAGGTGTAACATGGGAGCATTTTCAGGACATCGGAATTGTCCTGCATGACATTGCAATGACGGATACAGGCCATTATACATTTTGTCATACCTATAAAATTGTGTGGGGCAGAGTGTAAACTATAGTCCATGGTTAGTAGCAATGCTTCAATGTGTGTTCATCAATTGTAACAAATGTACCACACTAATGAAAGATGTTGTTAACATGGGAGAGTATGTGTGAGGGGTAGAGAATATGAGAATCCTCCATATTTTTTATGTAACATTTATGTAATCTAAATCTTCTTTTTAAAAAAAGTTTTTTAAAGAGATACTGGTCTGTCATTTTCTCTTCTTGTGAGTATATATGGACTTTTTGAGCCAAGATAATGTGCTAGAAGTTTGGCACTGCTTTCAGAAAAGGTCTGAATATTCTGAGCAGTCTAATAGTACAACTCCAATTAGAAATGGCTTAAGAAGTGTCCCGTTGTGGGGCTTCTATGAAAAGTAGGGTCTAGAAAAAGAAAACTCAGCTTCCAGTTAACTAGGCCTATAAATATGGCTCACCATGGCATTATCTTTTTCAAAATATGGTCAAGGTGGCTCTGGAAGTTCTGGGGAATGTGAGATTTAGGACTTTAAACTATTTTTAGATTTTTCACAAAATGTGAAATTAAAAGGAAATGTCCTACAAAGCAAGCATATGTGCCAGGATTCTGGTACCTCTTTACAAATGGGCCATCCAAAGCAGGATTCTAACACTAAGGAGCAAGACCACTCCAGTGACCCTCCAATTTTTTGCTTTTGACAGTTGCTCTGTGTTAGTTCAGGTCCTCCAAGAATCAGAAACCAAGATGGGACTAGACATATTAGAAATGAGGAAATGCCTATGAAGGAGAAAGGAGAAAGGAGCAGCAGTAGTTGGGAAGAGTCTTCAGGCCATCATGCAGGTCTGACATTTGTGAAAGGGGACAGGGAAGGACATTTGGTTAGGAAAAGCCTCAGGCCACAGCACAGTTCTGAGAAAGTCTTAACCAGGCTGATAAGAAGTTCCTAAGCCAAAGGTGACTATTACAGGAAACCTGCCCCAGGCTTGCTTTCACTTGTGCTTGATCTTTGGCTGAGAAAGCCCTGGTCCTATTGGCCTCTGAGTGATCCAAGAGGTAGCATTTAATGGTGTCAGTCAATTATGCTCCCTGCAGAAGGTTTCTTGAATGGGACAACTGAGCAAGGCACCTCTGTGACTGCCATACTCTCTTTGCCTGGATACGAATCAGGAGATGTCACAGCCGAGTTGGAGCTTGCTCTGTAAGTAAGTGAAGAGGATTGGTGGAGCCTAATAAGTTATGATTTTTTTTCCCTGCCTGAGTTCTTGAACAATATAGAAACAGGACAAAGAATTCAGCAGGTCGTGGCTAAAATATCATCTTTACTACTGATAAAGTCACTGTGAAGTGAGTTTTGCCCATGAGCATTACCTCACATGGGGCTGCCAGGCTTTACATCCTCATCTCAGTCACCAGATGTGGGCTGCCCAGGAAGGAAGAATTTCTGGCTAAGGCAGACCCTGAAGTAGCTGACAGATGGGGGCTGCTGCTGGTCACATTTCCTCCAGCTGGGCAGCAAGTTCTTCCTTGAAGGGGGGTCTGGACAGTGCATTGCCTTGTCTACCACAGGAGGAAAGTCAATATAATGTGTGTTAACTAGGATTCTGCTGTGGGCAACTAAGGTTTAATTCTACTGGGGACTCTCAGAATCTGCTGAGAATAAGTCTCAGAATTTTCCCATCAAGGAATAGGATAGTTGGGGTATTTATCCACTGACTCTTATCCATCTTTGGTGGAGGGCTATCCCCAGGGACATTAAATTCCTGGAACTTTCAGATTTCCCTGTGCACAGATGAGCAAGTATCTATAATACCAGAGAAATCCCTCAGGCAGTGAATCAGATCAGTTCAGAGGTGCCCCAGGGGACAATGGGATGGAATCAACAGCATCTGCCATATCCCTGAGTACGGTTAGCAATACCATCTGTCCCAAGGTATAGGTAAGTAGCAATTCAGAGTTTCAGCAGCATCTTTGTTTTGTGACCAGTGGGTATGTGGTTCTGTAATTGGTCCAGTGCTAGTAATGGGCCTCAATACTCATCCTAGAATCAGAGGGTGAATGGAGTGTGTGAGAGGATGACTGATAGTGCTATGAGGCATGTAACATTATTCCCATAAGGGGCAGGAGTCTGTGTGGTTCAAATTGCATTTAGAGCAATTGTATTAGTCTGCCAAAGGGGTTGCCAATGCAAAGTACCAGAAATCTGTTGGCTTTATAAAGGGTATTTATTTGGGGTAAAAGCTTACAGTTACAAGGCCATAAAAAATCCTACACAAGGTTGCTTTCTCACCAAAATCTGTTGCCACATGTTGAAGCAAGATGGTGCTGATCTCTGGCTGGTCTCTGCCTTCCCCTATGGGCTTCCTCTTCCTCTTGAGGATCCGTTGCTCTGCTTCCTGATTTCAGCTGCAGGCTGGCATAGGGCTTCCCATATCAGTCTCCATTGTTCTCCCCAATCTCAGCTGTAAGCTGTCAAACAGAATGACTCATTTCTCCCCAGAGCGTCAACTCTTTAAGCCTTCTTCTTTCTGTCACATGGCTGGATTAAAAATAACAGTGCTCTCTCTTCCCATGTGTCTGTCTGTCTGTGTGAGTGTCCATTTATATCAGACCCAGCAGGGGGGTGGGACTTAACCTGAGTCATGACCACTGATGTAGTCAAATCTTAACAGGTAATCTAATCAAAGATGCCTTAGCTGAATTTAATGCAATAAAAGGGTATCACACCCAGAAGAATAGATTAGTTTACAAACATAATCTTTCTCTTTTGGGGACTCATAAAATAATCTCAAATTGCCACAGCAATCTTTGACTTTCAGTAGGGATATAGAATCTACTCTGTAAGAATAAAAGTTTAGCTTTAGGGGGTATTTGAGCTGCTTACTAGTCATCCAGCAGTTCAATATTAACCATTCTATACCACATATGGTAGAGAAATCTTGAATGGGATTGGACTTTGTGTGTCCCCGGTCACTGTGGGTTGTATGGTAGAGTCCACTTCTCCAGCAACTTCCCTATGGCCAGTGTGATCTACAGAAATGAAAGTTGCATATGTAAATGGCTACAGGCAGATTTCTAAAAGCTGAACCACTTATATGGCTCATGGCTCCCAAATCTAAATCTCTAGGATTTCTACCCTTGTTTAATACAAGCCTTTAGTGATTGCTGGCCTATAGCAATTGTCAGAAGGACTGTTGTTTTCCCTAGTGGTTAAGAGGGGGCTATTCTTTCCCTGGGTGAAGTCAGGACACCATGAGTTTCAGTAACATGAAAGGCTTAAAGAACTGGCTAGGGAAGGCAGACTTTTTAAAGGACTTCTGTGTTTTGTCTGGAAAGCAATGTCTCTTGGACTTTTCTCCCATGTTCTTCTGCCCTGCCAGTTAATAATGCACAAGCCATCTGTTCTCTCCTTCTCATAGCCTGTGCTGCCCAGTAAGTTGACTCTTCTTCCATTTGGGTGAAGACCATGGCTCAATTTGGGATTACTCTTGCCTTTTAGGAATATGCACTTCCAGCAGCCTGTGTGGAGGAATTTGGCTAAGAGTCAAGATAGTTATAATTTGTAGTTGGCATTTTTTGTACTTAAGAAACTGTATTGTATAATAAAATGAACCCGTGGAAGGCAAAAACAGAGTCCTATCATTTTACTTAGTATAAGAATATGACAGAAACAAAAATATTACTACATGTGTATACCCAGTCTTTTTACCTCCCCAACTTGTCCCCTGAGCTCTTACAACCCACTCCATCCCAATCTGTCCAAAAGCACCTGACTTCTGGATCTCATTAGGCAGAGTGAATCAGGAATAAAGAAAAAATAATACTTTATCTAAAATTCAAAGCATTCTAACATCCCATCCTCCCCATTTCAGCAAATGGCACCATAATTATCCCTCACCCCTTATAAGCAATCTGTCAGCAAGTCCTGCAGAACCTTACTCCAAAACACCAACTTCATCTCACTGCCACCTTTTCTCACCTAAAGCACCTTCATCTCTCCATAATTGGCCCCCCTGCATCCACTGTTGTTCCTCTCAAATAATTTTGTTCAAAGCAGTCAGAATTATCTTCTTTAGAAACTTAAAATTTATTCATGCTGTTCCTCCACTAAAACATACCATTGACTGCCCGTGGCCCTTAAACTAAATCGAAGGTTTTTTTAGGTACTAAAAACCCCACATGGCCCAGCTCTTATCTGCCTCTCCACTTCCTCATTCCATTTCCTCCTCATTCACTGAACTTCAGCCATAGTGAGCTTTCTCTTAGATTGTGTTCCCCTGAAGGCCGTTCCTGAGACAAGGGTTTGAATACTCTAGTTTATTTTGGAGAAGATCCCAGGGAGCACTGTGTAGAGAGGGAAGGTGAGTCAGGAAAGGGAGTGAAACAAAAAAGAAGTACTATAATGACTGGATTATTTTTACTGTGGACAACTGGGGCTCAGTCCCACTGGAGACCCTCAAAGGAATTTGTGGAACACGCTTTGAATTGTCTATTGAGTTGGTGAGGAAACTTGGGTATTTATCCATCCACTCCCAGTGCTTATTAGTTGAGCATCACTCCTTGGAATGTTAACTCCCTGGCACTTCTGGTCTTTCCCATAAAAATCCAATGTTCCTCCCATGGCAATAGAATGAAAGACTTTTTGCAGAGTCTTCTTTATCTGGCCCCTCCTGTGAATTATAGGTTTTTGGCTCATGTTTGACCTCTTGGCAATCCAAAAAAAGACCCACCATGTGTTATGTGTCTATCTTAGTGGTAGAAAAAGAGGATAGCTCAGCATGCCCAAGACCACTTGAGTAGCAGATACATGCTTCCTTGTAAGTTTTATCTCTTACTATCTGGTATGCTTGTGTCTCACCAGGCTAACTAGAATCCTTACATGACCAGGTAATCAATGTTCCTTTGACAAGGAGTGTGGGGAAAGACCGTGAATGTGTAATTCTGTCCATTCTAAGTGAATGCAAACTGATCCTCTTTCTTGATAAAAATTGAAAAACATTCAATGGATAAACAGGCACATGCCAAGTGCCACATATCAAGTAGAACAGCTGGTCTGGTATAGTAAAGATATCACATAAGGCACAATGGCTTGGTTAGGTTGTTAGGTTTACATGAGTCCACCATTATCCACCATTATGTATCTGTTTTGTAAGTGGTGAAGTGGTGATTTACATAGGGATAAATAGGGACCACACCTGCATCCTTTACATTTTTTATGGTGCCAATAATCATTACCATACCCGGATGTGATTTGCTTCAGATTACTAATTTGGCTGAGGTGGACAGACCTAGGCATTTTCACTTGGATTTTCCTTCATTTTTTACTTTCACTATGTGACCAGGGGCCAGTATGAATGTTCTGCTACATGTTAAATATATCTACCTCAATTATGTACTCAGGGACCAGAGAATTGACCACAGGATGGTTTCATGGACCCACTGACCAACTCTGAGATAGAATTGGCATTTTGGGCCCCCTGGTATCAATATATTCAAATCCTGTATTCAACAACCCTCAAAATAGCTGATTATTCCCATTTATCCTATGGTAAATAAAATTGCAAACTTGGGAGAAGAATTGGAGGAATCACAAGATATATCTACTTGCTATGGTATTTCAAGGTCCTTGCTCAAGGGGGTTGGCCTCTTTGCCAATTGATGGGCTCAAAGTCTGAGAACTGACTGCCATCTGGAAAATGGATAAGGAATTATGACTTTTTATTGTAGTAGCTGATATCAGCCTCTACTTGCCTGCTCTTGAGGATTTTTTTTTTTACTTTGGTTTTGGTTATATAAGTCAAGTAATACCCATATTGGCTGTTTACCTGTTTTTCCCAAGGATTGCCATTACCACTAAACCCCGTAGGTCAGAGCTCCTGGTTGCCATTTTGAATATTCTGTTCTTTATAGTAATTATTTCCACATTGCATTTGATGGTTCAATGACATCACTTGGCCACTGATATTTCCAGAAATCATGTATCCCCATTGACATTAGGGATCCAGGTCCATAGTAGTTTCCCCTACCACCAACTCTAACCTATAGAGGACATCTACCATTCTGAGTGTCTCTATGATTCCAGGGCACCCATTATTAACATATGCCTTATTGCTCTAAGGGTGCTCTTCCCCCTCCTAAGGAACATGGTCATCTGATGGGTTTTCTAGTCTTCTTTAGTAAGACCATACTAGCATGTCCCTCCCTAAGATTTTTGTCTCTTTCATCAATACTCTGCCAAATTAGTCTGGGATCTCCACCTCAATACTCTGGCCACTACTATTTTCAAGCTCCCATGATCAATTCAAGCAGTAAATTATGATTTAAGGTTCAGGTACAAATAGATGGAGCTGGCCTTGAATCATTGGAGAGTACCTCCCCAACCTCATCCATAAATTCTTCCTTATCCAGCATTATATTCCATCCCTCTCCATCCCAGTTACCCTCCAGATTCATTCCAGGCATATATTTTCCATTTATGCCAGTACATCTTAGTCAGGTCCTGAAACTATTTTGGTGAATAACATTTTTCCTCCTAAAGCATGGATACTTCTTTAATAGGGCCATGCTAGGTCTTTTTTTTTTTTTCACATATCCCCCCCTTTCTGCTTGCTCTTGCTGTGTTCATGTCTCTGCGTTCTTCTGTGTTTGCTCTGTCTCCCCCCCGTTGCGGCGACGCACCGAGTCAGGTCACCACGCAGGCGGGTCTGCTTCCATTCACGGGCGGATCTGCTCCGTTTGCAGGCGACTTGCCCTGCCCAGGGCGGCTCTGCCCTGCCCACGGCAGCTTGCCCTTCTCAAGGCGGTCTGCCTGCCTGGAGAGGCCCCCGGGAACCGAACCCGGGGCCTCCCATGTGGTGAACCGGCGCCCTATCCACTGGGCTTCAGCTAGCCTCCCCATGCTAGGTCTTGATCCTCATTATTATATAGTAGCCATGAGGAGAGATGAGGTTACATATTTAGAAGGGCAGGTGTCATCTTGCAAGGCATCTGTCTCTGGTGAGACTTTAGCATGTTTCCATGTAGTAGAAAGCTATTATTCTTTAGCAAGGGAACATTGGGGCATTTCTGCCATCCCCAGAGTGTCACCCTAGGGAAATCTGGGCACTTAGAGGTCTTAAGTGCATCTCCCCAGGTGTCACTATTTCTTACTCTTTTCTTAAGGGTCAGGCTTTAGCATAAGACATTTGCTGTGACTATGAATTCAACCTTACTTATAATTGTGCAATCCCACAATCAGGTCTTCAGCCTGATTTTCACACAGTTTGCCTTCAAGCTGCAGGAGACGATCTTCTTAAATGCTGGTAGGGAGGCTCTCTGGTTTTCATGTTGTGCCTCAATTGGTAGTTTACTGAACTGAATCTGTTATTTTCTTCCTTGAGAGCATCAGAGGCACTTAATAGCAACCAACCAGCTCCATGGTCCTTCAGTTTATCATTGCCCTGATATCTAAAATAAGTTACCTGACTCACCAGCTGTTATTGTTTCTTGCAGCTTAGTTTCAACTGAAACTTCCCATTTTGTCAAACATATCACTCCTTTAAGGTGTATAATGAATGTTCTTGGTGCCTGTTTTAGTTTCCTAGGCTGTTCAAAGCAGATACCATGAAGGGGGTTGGCTTAAACAATGAGAATTTATTAGCTTACAGTTTGAGGACATGAGAATGTCCAAATCAAAGAATCATCAAGGCTATGTTTTCTTCTAGAAGACCAGCTGCTGATAATACTTGGCTCCTCTACCACATGGCAAGGCACATGGCGACATCTGCTGGTCTCTCCTCTTCTGGATTTCATTGCTTTTAACTTCTTGCTTCTGTGGTGTGCATGCATTCGTGTTCTCTCTCTCTCTCTCTTTCTCTCTCTCTTTCTCTCTCTCTCTCTCTCCCTCCCCACCACCCCCCTTCTC